>BSSO01000277.1:0-38615 GCA_030267885.1 Mesembryanthemum crystallinum
TAGTTAATGAACACATATTCATTACTTAAAAAAATTTATCAAAATTTTTTATTTTTGACAAAAAAAAAAAGAAAAAAAAAACATTGTTAAATTTGACTATAGATTCATAACAATGTAATCTCATATTCATAAACGTAAGTTCATGACTATCTATTTTAAATCATTTTTTTGCTGAATTTTTTTTTTTTTGAAAAGTGAAAAAAAAAATCATCATAGATTCATAAAATATTACCAGAGATTCATATGTAATTTTCATATAGTGCAGATTCATAAAACTTAAACCCAGATTCATAGGGAGCACCTAAAGGTAGGTGCTCTTGAGAGCACCATTTACCTATTGAAGTCCTACCTTCATAAATCAAAGGAAGTTTTTTTAATTAGAGTATATGAGGTTTGGGGTAATATTAAAAAGGGTACTTGATGTTTACCTATTCTTATTTAGAGTATTCAATTTTTTGGATTAATTTCTATTAAAGGTCCGATTGGATAAGACCGTGAAAAACTCTATTAGATTGTGAGTTATAGTTTCTTTAATGGTTTTGACACTCATATGAGGATTTCTTAGAAATCTACCTTGATAATATATATCTGAAATCCATAGAGCGCAATCAATTGGGTTCTTGTCCAATCTTGTGCAAGTATGCTCTTATTTATGAGTTTTGATATGAAAAGTTAGGCCATCAACAAGTAATGAAGCATAGATTCTATATGGACATTTTTTAGCCTCTACTTCTTTCTTTTGTGGATCATTTCAACCTCCTTCACCCTCCTACAAGTAGCCAAATAACTCTTCTTCAAACTCCTCCTTTTTTCTAATAACCCCTATTAGATTGCATATTCTTTCAAAACTTATAATAACTCTGACAGAGATTTTATGGCGTCAGCCAATCGAACCTTAAATGAGATTTATTTCAAAACGTTGGGTATTCTAAATGAGAATATGTAAATATCAGACACGTTCTTTATTATTACCCCAAACTTCAAGTACCAATTTTGAAATTTTCCCATGAAATTATGCTCCCCAAGTTCATCTTGTTCACTCCAAATGCTAGTGCCCTCCCCATTTTTAATCATGCTAATCCCTCCATTTGTTCATCAACTCGTTGCCAATCTCTCTCTCTTCTTATCGTGATTAGCAATGTTATTTCCGGTACATAATGGCTATGTTTCATCTGCCATTCTTAATTCAGTTTTTCTTCTTCTTCTTCTTCTTCTTCTTCTTTTGTCGAATTTTTGGATGCAGATTGTTGATCGTCATCACAAATTCAGGTAGTAACTCACAATTCACAAACATTATTCAATGTCTCTTTTGTGCTTGTTGTACTTGTTGTTAGTCGCCTCAATCATATAAGCCTGGGTTAATTGTTTGTTGTTTTTGAACTAAAGCAAAATAGCGATTGATTGATTGATTGATTAGCCCACTTAACTGATAATAAAGCCCAATAACAGGGACACAAAAACAAAAGCTTATATAGACTAGAATGGTGTTATAGACAACTTCATACATAAGATTGCTGACATTTCTCATTTGTAAGTGATAAATGTTTAATTATAACTTATAAGTGATATTTTTCAAACAATAAGTTATTAGTATTTTTTACTCTGCCGCTTTCTTCTATTACGAAAAGCCATTCCCCATATCAGATGTTGCTGTTTTCATGTGCTAAATGCCAATTTGCTAAAAAAATTATGACATAAGTTACATAATATGGCTGGATGTGCTACTTACACTCATTCATGTAGCTTTGTTCCCAATTTGCTGTCATGTCAGAGTTCATTTTGAGATGTTATTAATATTATTATAACTTTTAAAATAAGTTACAAGTTTAAAAGTTTGTTTGGTTTTCCATCATCATCCCTTCCTGATATTCACAGTTACAGAGCTAAGAGGGGTGAAGAGAGAGTGAGAGAGTGAGGGAAAGGAAAATGAGAGATAGCATTGTTGATTGTCTCTGATGTTGTTGAAAGGCTGTTGCGATTTCAATCGCATGATGAAGAGCACATCATGCATCTGGCTCGCCATTTTGATGGAAGAGACCTGCTGACCAATTGCAAGCTATGGTTCGTGGTGCTGGAGAGTACATGATGGACCAATTAGAGAAGGAGATATTTAAGGAGCGAACATTAGGCGAGATTACTGATCCCAAGGAGGATTGGGTGAAAACGCTGAAGGTTGTACTGTATTATATGGAGGAGTTGTTTGACGACGTTGATATCGCTAAGATAGAGAGGGACCAGCAAATTCCAGCTGGATCGTATAGTCATTATAAGCTGATGATCATCATCAGACCGCCATGCTGCATCTTGGCTTCAAATTATATATAGAGAGAGCTTCGGCCAACGATTCAAGGCTCGTATGGAGGACTTGTTAGAAATATGCAATTCTGTGCCAAAAGATGTACTAGCTGTTTTAGGTGAGTATATTTATGGGAAGAAATGAGGAGAATCACGTAATCAATAACTGCAGTGTTTTGCTTATTGTTCCTTGTTTCCAAGGGATTATGAATTAACAGGACATATATGATAATCTTTAGAAGGCACAAGGGTTCCTTGACCAGATTCCATTGAATGGAAATTATCAAACGCTGCAGGAATTGGGTCATACATACTTAAGGTTTTTAGGGCCTGTTCTTTTCGACTGAAACTAACTGAACTGAACTTATTAGAACTGAACTGAACTTGTTAGAACTGAGTAAATAGTAATCTGTGAAATAAAAAGTAAGTTGTAGGAACTGAACTGAATTGAACTTATCTAAACTGAACTAAGCTTATTTGAACTGAAGTGAACTGAAACTTATCTAGATAAGTTAAAAAGAACAAGCCCTTAGAGATAGATAATTTCATCTACAAACAAGCAAGTCGTGACCGTGAGTTAATTAGCAGCAAGCTTCATAGCTCATGCCACGAGCCAGCAGTAGAGGTGAATGTCTTTTGGTAGATGAGCATGAAGACTACATCGAGAGCATTGATAAAAGCATCCATCATGTGAGCTTTAAAATCGTTGGTCCATCATTGGAGGCTCCAACATGGCTGCTTGCTGCAAAGCAATCAAGGTCGGTTATTCTCTTTCCAAGAAATTCAGCTTGTATCTCTTTTACTATACAGATTTTGGACTAACTGCTTTCAAGTCTGACATGCTTTCGCGCTTTGCGCTTAGGGAAGGTAGCCCTTGACAAACTTCTGGATTCCATAGGGAGGCTAAAGCACCTGAGGTACCTGAAATTGGGCGGCCCCCTTAAATCTCTTCCCCAATCTATCACAAGGCTGCACTACTTGCAGACTTTGAATATCCAGGCATGTCCTCAGCTTAGCAAGATTCCAAATATGAACAATAATGTTGAGCTTGTGTTCAGTAATGATGATCATCAGATTACAGTCGACGAAAGCAACAGTTTAGATGCATTGAGTGGCTCGAGTACGGTTGACGAGAACATTATAATATATTTCAAAAGACGTCATCCAAGAGCTGTATTAGAAGCCAACGCGGTAGTTTTGAAGAGCAAGTTAGTAAATCACCTAGTACTCGAATATAAGGACAAAGAAGAGTACTTGGTATTGAAAAAGATGAAGCCTCCTCAATCTCTCAAGAGCCTTGTAGTTCATTTTTGGAAGAGAGTTAGGTTTCCTAGTTGGGAGATGTCATCACCTTATGTCAACCTCCCTAAACTTGTTTCCATAAAAATTGAGGGCTGTAATAGATGCACATGTCTCCCTTCCTTCAACTAACTGCCTTCTCTAATGGACCTTCGCCTTGCGAATCTCATAGCCTTGGAGTACATGGAAGAGATTGGTGCTGCGAGTGGCTACATTGATAATCATGAGGCAGCTTTTGCAACTACATTCTTCCCATCCTTAAAGATTCTTAAGTTGGAGGAGTTGCTCGAGCTAAAGGAATGGTCAAGAGAATATCGGCAACAAATTTTTCCTCATCTTTCTCAGCTCCAAATACACTTTGCCGTATGTTGATGTCAATGCCTCAGGCACCTAGCATCACGTCACTCAGGATACGCCAATTTGAAAATTTCTGTCGATTTATACTGTGATTCATTAGAACTCGAAGTTTATGATTGTGGAAAATTGAGAGGAATATCTGGGGCATTGCAATATATTACGAGGTTGAAAATCTGGTGTTGTGAAGAGTTGGAGTTGGGGGATTTAGGAAGGACTGTACAATTAGTTGTACTACATCAGAAACTTTTGAAGGCTGCATGAGGCTTAACTCTCTGACATTGGGGAGCATTTCGAAACTAGAGTCACTCCCAACAAGCCTTACTTGCCTCAAAAGCTTGAGAAATAGCTATGGATGCACGGGTATGAACTAAGGAGATCATGGCCTAGTGGTTAGACCTGAGACATTGGGTCCATTAGGTCCCTAGTTCATCTTTGGCAATATTTGATGATTTGAATTAACATATAATCTAACCTACTTTTTCTATCCGACTATATCATCATACTTTCTTTTGACTATCCCATTTGATGGTCTAAATTTGTGTTTATACAATCTCCCTCATATATGTTTTCACCCATTTAATATACGTGAAGAGTCAACCCAATAACACATACGGGTATGAACTACGACAAATATAATAAAAATGCTTACATCTAAAGATGTTTACATAAAGGATTCCAAAATACTAACAAACATTTTTCCAACTAATTTTAATTACTACTTAGAAAGCAAATAAAGTATTTTAAAATTCTAAAACCTACATTTTGATTACAACCTAAAAACGCAATAAATTACGTTGACGATGACTTTTTATGCCCTTTTACTTTGCTGGTTAATGCCCTTGCCGTGCTCGTTGATGCCCTTGTAGTGGTGGTTGCCGCTGATATCTCTTGGTAAGATGAGCTTCATGCTAGGGGCTCGACCCTACCCTATTCAAGGCTCCCCGGCTGATTTTCATCTTCATTTTGTACTTATTCGTTGAGGATCCATCTCCTGATCAACAGGAACCATCTCCGGAACGGGAACCATCTCGTGAACCATCTGCTGACAGGGTCAAATGGATGAGTTTCAAACCGAAACATCTCCACCACAATGAACTCTTCCCATTAAGAGTGGGAGGCAGTGACTTGGGATTTATATGAACTATTATTTCCTCACTCCTCCCTATCTTCGCTATTTTAGCAACTCCCAAACCCATTGTAGCATTTTGTTGGCTTACTCCCTCTAGAGTTATAGTACTGGCAAAAGTTTGAGGATTCTCTCTCCCATGTCCAAATTTCCTAGTTGAAAAGTGAAAAATTGGAGGCTTTTTGGTACTAGGAATTATGGAATAGTATGCAATGCCGTAGATTAAGGGCTGGATGACAACAATAAAGAAAAAAGCAAGCTTACTCTCGAAAAAGTAAGGAACAGCTACAGAAACGCCTGCACCTAAATTGAGACTGACTAGGCCTCAAATTGGTAGCAGATTTTAAAACTTGCTTCTACACCTAATGCCCATAAAGGTAAAGCAGTTAAAACAAGGAAAGAGGTTTGATCAATGTTTGCTACGATAGAAGTGACACAAGACAGATAAAGAGACGTAGCAAAAACAGAGATCCGGGCTAAGAGTCTCCCCTCCCTTTTCACGTATATTAAATTGCTTAAGATGAACTACCGCTAAGGCCAGTAGTGGTTAAACCTAAGATATTGGGTGGGTCCATTAGGTCCTTTGTTGTATAGTAGTAATAGTACTGGCCTTAGCAGTAGTTCATCTTCAGCAATATTTGATGATTTGAATTAGCATATAATCTAACCTAGTTTTTCTATCCCACTATATCATCATACTTTCTTTTGAATATCCCATTTGATGGTCTAAATTTGTGTTTATACAATCTCCCTCATATATGTTTTCACCCATTTAATATATGTGTAGAGTCAACCACGACAATTTCAATTAAACGGGGGGAGTGTAAATAAAAAGTAAATATAACACATTGTTGTAATGATATGTGTCAAACATGTCATCTTATGGCTCAACTCCATGTTATACATATATTTTCTATGTCCTATTCTCACTTAATCCATTCACATTAGAAAGTTGTTTTCTTACAACGAATTAAGATATCCTATGATCTTTTTTATAGGACAATGAACCTTATTAAAAAAAAAAAAGGCAAAACTTTGTCATAGCTCATTTCAAATGGGGTTCAAATGTCTACAAAGTAGTTTTTAAGTTTATTTTCATCAAAGTTGTTCCTAAATTTGTTGGAGTAAGTGACCCAAGGGGAGTGGGTACTTTTTTTTTTCCAGTCACAACTCACAAGCAAGTGAGTACTTACAAAAATTAAAGAGGAGGAATAAATATGATACTAGAGGGCGAAACTAGACTTGTTCATTTGTTGCCCGATATCTGTTATTTATACATTGTATTATTTCATTTGTTAATCTTTAAAAATGAGAAATGAGCTATGATTGCAAAAAGAAATGTAGGAGAACGTCTAGATGTTATTCTCTTCAACAACTGAATTGGATTTTATGTTCATCAAAACAAATAAGTTGTTCTATTCATATACATTGAATGGAGAATGTACATCTTTATATATTTCTTCCGCGGTCACTGAATGGTGGATGTGAAAATATTACTATAATTTGGCTGGAATCAAAATGTATTTGGTTAGAGCCAAATTCAAAAAACTCATACATAATGGAATATTCACCTCCTATTTCTTATTATTTATCAGTCCTGTGAGCCTTCACTCCTGATAAATTGATGCGGTCCGAACAAGATTTGTATTTTCCACAAGAGTCCGTGTAATACCGTGGTTAAAGAAAAAAATGGCTATGAAACAAAACACAAGTAGTCAGTCCTGTGAGCCTTCACTCCTGATAAATTGATGCGGTCCGAACAAGATTTGTATTTTCTACAAGAGTCCGTGTAATACCGTGGTTAAAGAAAAAAATAGCTATGAAACAAAACACAAATAGGACGAGGAAATGACTTGTTTTGATACTTCTTTCTGTCAAAAAAAAAAAAAAAAAAAAAAGACTTGTTTTGATACTTATAGTTATAGCCGTTCCTAGTGAGACAGCAGCAGCGAAGGGCACGGCCGGATACAGAGACCCGTGCCGTAAGCAAAGAAACTGGTGCGGTGGCTGCGCTGCCAAAGGGAGAGGAGGGTTTTACATTTCTCACCTAAAATCTTCATTGAAGTTTCGCTCTAACAAAGATTTTACCCAAAAAACAGCAACTTTCAGAAAAAGGGTATATCAAATTTCCCTTTCAAAATCCCATAACTTTTAACAAAAGAGTAGTAGCATTGAAGACATGGAGGAGCGATTAAAATGGCTGGTGTTAGTGGGTGCTGGTGCTTTCGTTGGCTCCCTCTCCACTCTCTCTCTCCTCAAGCTTCTCAATAGGTAATTGTATTTTTTAGGGGTGTGATATATATTTTCAAGTAGTATTTCTGGTTTGTTCTTGTTTGTGAAAGAGTAATTGAGACTATACCCTTTTTAGTTTTTTAGTTTCTATTGCTTCTAAATGCAAGGAAACCCATATCTTTGCATCATTTTGTCTTCTACGAAATGAAAAGAGATGAATTTTAACTTGCCCATTTGGAGAATATGTCAGAATTTGAGGGGGATGATTCACATTATGGAGAAAAATGTTGTCAATTTGGAAACTGGAGATGATTTCATTGAACAGGGGAGATTCTGTTGAGCCTTATTCGGTGCCGAATTCAAGTTGAGAGCTGCTGAGTTTGAGATTTATTGCTGTTCTTCTACACATTGTCGGAGTTTTTATGTGGGTTTGATATGACATGCTCTAGATTGAAAAAACGATTGCTTAAGATGAATATGTTCCTTTAGAAATTGTTTGGTTGAAAGGATTGAGTTGAGCAATGTTGGAGATTGTAACTAATCTAATTGGAATACTCTCTTCTGTGGTCCTTTGTGCACTAAAGTTGTACTTTGTGGGATATAAACTTCTTTGATATGGAGATGATTGATTCGAGGATTAATACTGTTGTGGAGGAAATTGTATCTGGCCTTTTAAATTTACATACTAGTGACCAAGGAATAACCTTCCAACTTTCAATCATATAGAGGCAGTGAGTGTAGCACAATAATTAGTATGAAGCAGGAATGCCCTTTTCATTTTGGGATATATCATATATATGATTGTCAGTGTTGAGGGAAGTACTTCCGAGCTCTTGATGTAAAATACTAATTGTTGGCCATCTCAGTCTCTTTCAATCACTTAGTGGTAATTGAGAAACTGTAGTTTTTTTGTACTCAATTGTAGGAGTTTATGTTGTTGCACTTGCACATACTTCATTCTAGAAGTTGCTATAGGGAAATCACCAGTTTCCTCCAACGTTTTGATGCTAAACTTGAACTTATTAAACTCGTTGGTTTTCAAATTTCTTGTTTTCTAAAGGTTCAGATCCCGCTTAGTTGTAGGAGCAAACAACCCCTCATGTTTCTCTGGTGTGCAAAAGGAAAAGTACTTTTGGATTGGATCCATGCTCTTCTGCATTGCTTAATTGTTTAATCTAATACTCCCTCTATCCTGTAATGAAGGTTGCACTTTTCTTTTTGGTCCATCCCAAAATGAAGGTTAAACTTCCTTTTTTGGTAGAATTGTTGCTATGAAATTACCACCTTACCTTTTCCTTTTGCCAACTTTATCTCTTCTTCGCATGTGCACAACATTAATTTCTTTCTCCGATCACTTTTTCATAAAGCAATGGCAATATGGGGTTTTCACCCATCCACTAAATTTTTGCCAAAAAGTGAAGTGTAACTTTCATTTCGGGACGGAGGGAGTAATTATTTTGTACTATGAAGGATGAAAACCATTTGAGACAACAAAGTTCTGTATCAATACCATTTCGATTTGGCAACCCCCCTCCAAGAAAAAAAAGTAAAATAAAATAAAATAACATTTCATTGAAAGGGACAAAAGTTTTCAGGATTCGAAAACACCATATGAATTATCTCATTTACTTGAATATTTAAAACATTCTGCACAACAACGTTCTTTATTTCTACGTTCCATTTCCATATAAATATTTTTTTCGGAGGCCCTGGCAGCCATCCATCTATTGAGGTGAAAAAAGCATCATTCATTTACTTGAAAGAGCTAAGTTTAAGCTCCCATAGTATCCTGTCTCTATATTACCTTTAATGTAAACACCTAACTTGAGCAGCATAGCAAATACTCCAATAGAAGCTTGCAAAAACTTATGGTTCGAGTGTTAGCATGGGTGATGGATAAGCCTTTGTTTCAACCATTTTCTTAAAGTGAAATCAATCATGAGGTATCGAGAAGGTATCTAGTAGTTTAGTAAAACATGTTAGTTTCTAAATCCTTCAGCATCAATTCATGTTTGACTCATAAGGTTTTCGTGCAAATCCTCACTTCTGTGATTGATGAATTCCTGAAAAATGATATCTTCAATAGTGATGAAGTTCGTTATCTTATTGCAGAAAGGTGGGAGTTGAAGACTTTGGTGCAAAGGCAGCGCAATTATCTGGTAAGAAAGTACATTTTGCAAGCTAGCTCAAGTTTTGGCTTTCATTATCTCAGAAGCAATACATAGGCACCTTAATTATCGTGATCGTAAGGGAGTGGGGATTTATTTAATCAACTGAAGATTATTTATATCTCCCACTATAGCGGAGGGAAATGGGGCCCCACGCCCCCACCTAGCGAGGGGAAGGCTCGACCAAGGGGAGGGGGTCTTTGAAGAATCTCAAGGGCACTTAGAGTTCTTTTCGGATTTCGCTTTCATTGCTTTTCTTCCTCATAAGGCTAATATGCACGGCTCACTTTGACATGTAAACCTATTTGTAACAGAATCGCAGGGTGTATAGTTGCGTTTTTGGCCTTCTAAAGTCTGACTTGACCAAGTTTCTAAAATAGGAATTGTTGCGCAGCAAGGGAACAACGAGAGTTGTTGAAAGAGTCTATGAAATCTTTCTATTCTTTGACTCCCATGGTATGAAAATCTCAATTTCTTGATACTGACTCTAACACTTCAAAGAGTGGCCGAAGTTATCCTCCATGCATAATCAAAGAGACTTTCCCTGCCATCCTGAGAGCCTTGCCTTTACCTTTTCCGACGAGAATATATCTCCATGACTCCTTTTCTTTTGCCTCCCAAAAAGTTCTCCATATGGCTACACAGTTCATACCTGAAGAAAAGAAATAGATAAATGGAGAGGTTATATGAGGTGGAGTAGAATGGTTAACCACCACCCCAATCAGAAGTTCAATTTTTTTTCTTTATTCATATCTTTGAACAAGAGCATTAACCTTCAACGATTTGTGACTTGGAGCTTATGAATACCTGGGACCTGGATGACTGGAAGGTAATTAAGTATGCAACAGCTGGAATGGGGAAAACTTTGTAAAATAATAGTGAAGTTAGAAATGGTACTAGTTATATAATAGATAGCTTGTTCACTATTAATTCTTTGTTTCTCGTGATTGTTTTGAGCGTTGTGACAACTGACAAGCTTTCATGCTGTTACTTGAGTAAATAAGGATGTAGTTCAACTCCTTTTTGGGCAATTCCTATACAATCATACCGAGCATCTTTTGTTAGATTATTATCCCATATTCACCTTGTAAATTGGCAGGGGCTTGACCAGTAGCAAAGCAACATTGGAATAATATATGCCCTTTTCCAGGTTGCACAGCTGCAACTTCCTTTGTGGTTACCATATTATGGTGGAATGCCTCATAATAACATCCTACAAACAAAAATTGCTCAATCACAAAAACTGTACAATTTAGCTAGTACACTTGGAAAACCTAGTATATCTTGAGGGATTGTTGCATGCTAAGGGTCTAACATCTAGTCTCTGACTTCACTCTTAAAATTTGTGTACTGTTTGCAGCAATAGATTTGGAACTGCTACAGTATAATACATCAACTGGCCTTCATACAACATTGTAAAGTTCCAGTGAGTTCTTCTATCTTTCACACCGAATCGCTCCACTTTAACCAAATTGTCAGAAGTAGACACTAGCTTCATTGTGGAGTGGGCTATTTTACTGAAATGGAGAGCATGCTGATAAGGAATAGCCCGTTTCGGGGCATTGGCAGATAGCTTACTGGGGAGCATCCTATTTGACAGGGGCCATGACCTAGGTTTGAGTCCTCATCTTTATTAGGGAGGGGAATATTTCTGTATTCCTGTACTTAGTTCTTTGTGAAAAAAGAAAGAAAAGAGAGAGGTTGTTGTAGATAATTAACAAAGAGAAATAACCTTCTGAACTTCACTGAAAACAGAAGCTGCTGCTTGTACTTTCATAGTAATAAGTCCGTCAAACCATGGTCCATTCTACATTACAAATTCTGTCCTCAAAGGAAGCAAACTTGAATGGGTACTACCCCCCAGCACGTGGAAATATCATAGGTTTGCTACCCTACAATTGATTACTGGCATAGGTATCTCTTTGCTTAAGGAATTAAGTATCAATAACTTACCTCGTAAGTGCTGCTTCATGTATCTCAGATTTCTAACTAAACCACTAGCTTTCCATCTTTCGACAATGTTGGAATATTGGTCGATTTGTGTTCCTATGAAAAACTGTGGAGACAGTACATTGTTGCTTAGCGTTTAGTGATATGTCACCTAGATGAAGTCTAGGTGGTCATTTGGTTGAATGTGGGAAGATGTAATTCCCACGAAGTTCCACTTCTCACTAATTATTACTTCCCATGAAGTGTAAAATTTTGTTTGGTTGAACTTAGGAACTTGCATTTCCCATTGGAACTTCTACTTACCTAGAGGTAGGGGACCTAAGTGACTTTCTCCATTTTGGAGGAAGTGGAAGTTCCTAGGAAGGTGCACTTCCCTCATTTTTGTTAACCAAACAACTATAATTCTCCTACTTCCCAACAGTTGTACTTCCTACATTTTTGAATGTCAACCAAATGAACACTAGATTAGTTCGCAAATGTCCAATTGTCCACAGATCAAGTCCAAGCACTTGTCGCTGTGATAAAACCTCAACTAAGTTGGATCTCCAGCATCACCGTCGCAGTTGAGCATTCTTAGTCTTTATATTCTTAACCTTCTTTCACCATCCTTGCCATAATTGCTCACATGCAAAAGATATATCAACATTTTGAAAGTGGTAGTATCAAGCAAAGAGAGGTTCTTGAAGCTCATTCCTTTGCAGCGAAGGAATAAATGTAGATCTTTAATGACCTGATTTTTGCTCAAACAGCCAAAGTCTTCGCAGCTGGGTGTAGCAAATGCTCGTGAGGATGGACTTCTTCCAACTTTGCCACTTCTTGGTTATACTCTTGGCAATGAGGAGGCGAATGAGTGAGGAAATGCACTTGTTGAAGTATTAAGCATTAAGCATTAAGCATTAAGCTCGTTAAGACTTAAGCCCATGGGGAAGGAAATTTCTTGGTACTCAGACTTAATCTAGGGAAAAGAAGGGTAATCGGGAGCTGAAGCGGTTACAGCCTAGAATTAAGTATGACGGTCATGGTTTTAGAACGGTTTTATGAATAAGTTCTGATCTTTCTTATAAAAGATAAAGATAAAAAAAAATGAATAAGTTCTGATGTTGTGTAGGCTCATTCTTCTAGGTTTGGTTTGGTTTGGTTAGAATCTCCTTTTGAGAACGAATCCATTCTTGTATTCTTTCCTTCTTAATAAAATTCTTTTTCTTATCTTTTTATTTTTATTTTTTTTTTAATTTTTAATTTTTTTAATTTTTTTTGCTTGAATGAAGTTAGATTAGCTCTATGAGAAAGCATTATCCACTCAGGGAATTGAACGATTTTAGCTTAATGAATTACTTGTCCCAGCCATAGTCGCCTCCTCTTCAAGTCATGTACTTCTCACATTTGTGAAGGTGCTCATTGTGTATATATCTTCCATGCGTGTTTCGTTGTTGACTCCCTCCACTTAGTACCTTTGAGCTCATTCCCAAACTTATGGCTAATCAATTACAATAATATTTTGTCTATACTGTGTGTATCTCCAATAATGTAAGAAAAGTTACCTAATGTTTGGTTTGGAGCCGTCTTATTCCAAATTCCTCTCTTTTGCATATGATGAAGTCGAAACGTTTTACTTTGCACAAAAGCATGGGAGTAAAAAGGATCACCTTGTTAACTGATAGCCTGATATTTAGTGTGTAGACCTAAGATGGAGGGGGAGTTTGGCTGGTTGGTCTCCAAGAACATTTCGTTGGTGGGTAAGCGGCTGTGGGCTGTGGCGTTTTTCTTTGGATTCCGACTCCTTATGGTGCTTGTGGAAGTTCATACCTCACGTGGCTACTTTTTCTTTCTATTCACTAGGTACTAAGTGGATAATGGTAGTCGGGTTTGGTTGTAGCCTTGTAAGAGGATGTTGGAAGAGAGATAAAACTTCTCTTCCATGTAACCTTGGGTTTACAAGTTATCCACTCTCTGAGAACACTTATTGCTGCATTTCATTCATGCAATAATGATTCTTGGTATCTTCTTTTGCGAGGATTCCCTCTTGGTAGGGAAGTGACTCATCTCCCTTCTTAGTGTTTTAATTAATCTTCTCCGTAATGATTAATCTCTGATTTGGGTTGGAGATTCCTCTAGGGTCTTCTTCTATATGTCCTTCCTTCATTGTCTTAGCCTTCCATCTCGCCATCCTTGTTTCCCTCTTGCTAATATCACCAGGGAGTCGAAAGCTCAGTTGAAGGTGTGTGCTTTCGCTTGGACTTTGGTATTGGGATGGTTGAACACTCATGTTATATTGCAGCGGCATAAACCTGGGTGGGCTGTCAGATGTGTGTGGGGTGTGTCTCCATGGTAGTGAACTTGGTTTGGTTTTGAATTGTGATTTTGCTTGTACTTTGTGGAGCAAGCTACTTAGTGTGTAGGGACTTGGGAGGGTGCTTTATTCTCCCTGCTACTATCCTTCAGCAATCGCAGGTTATATATGTTGGTTTTGGGAGGGGTAAGGAGCATAAGTTGTTGCGGCGATGTGCTTTTTAGGCTGGTACCTTTGGTTGGAGCGACAATGTAGGGTTTTTATGGGGATGGCAAGCCACTTGGTTTCGTCTGGGATCCTGTGTATTTAACATCGTTATGTGCCAAAGCGGCTAGAGGTTTTAAGAGGATGTCCCCCACTGACCTTCAACGTCATCGGGAAATTTGTAATTAAAATTTTTAGAACCCTTGTCCTCTTAGGTTGTTACTATATATTCCTTTAACTAATACAATTTTTTCTTGTCTAAAAAATAATAAAATATTTTTGTGCGCTGCTATTTGTTAATATACTATTGGGTTTTTTTGTGAAACACTACCTTTTATCATGCCCATTTTGTGAATAACTATCTTTTAAAAAAAAAGTTTGCGAACGACTACCTTTTAAGATCACTTTTCTTGTAAAATGATACTTCTGTTCGGATTACGGCTAAATTTTGAGTGAAATCCCAAAAATACCCTCATGCCTTGTCACGTGAGCTACTTAAACCTTCACCCTTCCCCGGTTTCTTTTATTTTTCGGAAATTTCCTATGGTACCCCTGAACTTTGGCCTA
The DNA here is from genome assembly GCA_030267885.1 of Mesembryanthemum crystallinum. Lineage (NCBI taxonomy): Eukaryota > Viridiplantae > Streptophyta > Magnoliopsida > Caryophyllales > Aizoaceae > Mesembryanthemum > Mesembryanthemum crystallinum. The sequence goes on from BSSO01000277.1 coordinate 14,489, forward strand.
ATGCCAGTGGTGCCTACACTTTTCCAATAATGCCAGTGGTACCCCTAAACTTTGACTTTAACGTTTTTCGTACCCGAATGGTTGACGGAGCTCCTTTACATTAGATTTTTTATTGCTATTTGACTTAGTTAATTTATGGGGCACAGTAAAATGACTGATATACCTTTACTTGCCTTAATTACATAACGGCTAAGTATTTGACAGGCATTTCCCTTATAAATCGACCCACCCATCATTGTCAGACCTCCAAAAAATTTCTTCAGAATTATAAGAGAAATGTTTGTCAAATACCTAAAAGTTGTGTAATTAAAGCAAGTAAGGGTATATTAGTCATTTTACAGTGCCCCATACATTAACTAAGTCAAATAGTTAAAAAAAATCTAACAGAAAAGGAGTTCCATCAACCATTAGGGTATGGAAAACGTTAAAGTCTAAGTTCAGGGGTACGAAAAATGTTAAAGTCAAAGTTCAGGGTACCACTGGCATTATTGGAAAAGCGTGGACACCACTGGCATTAGGCCAAAGTTCAGGGGTACCACAGGAAATTTCCGTTTATTTTTTTTAGATGAAGCCCGGTTTCTTCCTCTTCCTTTGTTCTCTCCTCTCTAATCTTCTTCATGATTCTACATCCTTTGCTCTGATCTTCCATTTCCTTGTCGAAATAAAGCTCGGAAAAAAGATGGGTGAGGGTTAGGTGGCTCACATGAGGGTATTTTCAAGATTTCACTAAATATTTCGCTGTAATCCGACCAAAAGTATCATTTTACAAGAAAAGTGATCTTAAAAGGTATTTGTTCGCAAACTTTGTTTTAAAAGGTAGTTATTCACAAACTGCGCATGATAAAATGGTAGTGTTTGACAAAAAATCCTATACTATTTTATCAATTTGTTGTTAGAATGTGATCCATCATCAATCTAGTGTCCACAATGATTTCCCCTTGGGCAATGATGTCCTATGGTTCATTCAAGTAAGTGTTAATAGGTTTGGTAATTGAAGCTTTAATGTCCTAAACAGATCAACAATTGATTCCTGGGGCAGGCCAAAATGGATGCTTTACTGACAGGATGAACAGCCAAGGAACGCCAGACCTTTTAAAAGATGAGATAGTCTCTGAGCAGTTGACCAGGTATTTTAACTTCTCAAAATGACTTATTGCTAATATGTGTTGGTTGAAACCTTCCTCGAGTGTAAGACTACATACGTCAGACTCCCTCCCCTCCCCTCCGGTCGTAGGTGGGAGTGCCATTGGGATTGGAAGACATTCGCACTCTTTTCTCACTTTCTTGTTTGTTGTCCTTGTGTTCGTCTTTCCCACTCTTAATCTTAGAAAATTTTCTATTCCAGTTTGTTCTGTCTAGTTGACATTTGGCAATTGTTTGTATTATTGGTTTTATCTTTTTCCCAAATACATACTTCTTAAAGATTGGGCTTGTATTGACCAAAGCATTTTTTAACATTATCCTTTACCCGTTTCTGCTACAAAATAAAGTAAAATGTTGACATATAGGTGGAACCTGTAGAAGGATAGTGATTTTGTTTATGTTGGTTTTGCACTTAGGATGCCTGTATATGCATACATGCTCTTTATATGGCTATAGCAATATTGTGAAATTGATATTAGATTATTGAAGTGTATAAAACCTAGTTGATATAGAAGTCCAGAAAAGTGTTTCATGCTCTTATGTAGAAAGTATCATACATGATGTCTTGCACTAATGTGTCATTCGTGGAAGCATTTATTTTTTAATTGGAAAAAGCCCTGCTTTGTTCTGTATCTTATCTAAGAATTAAACAACAAACAGCACAGGCCTCCAAGAATTATAATACCCTGTTTACATACTGTTTAAATTTCAAAATTTTAAATTTTTCTATTATTTATTTATCATTGTTTTAAAGATGAAGAAAAAGTATATATTTATATCTTTCCAATCACTTTAAGTCTACTGTTAACTGTATGTGCATATGCCCTACCTAGAACATGCTACAAATCTATGGCTATTTGTCCTTTGGCAGTCTATTTTGATTTTTTTGCACTGCCTTTGGTTTATTTGGATATTAACTCATCTGTATTCCTTCTATTATTTTTCCCTGCTCACTAGGAACATTCAGTTCTTTGGTCTTGATTGCCAGCGGAAAGTAACAGAATCATATGTGGTGGTTATTGGTCTTGGAGGTGTTGGGAGTCATGCTGCTTCTATGATTTTGAGATCTGGTGTGGGGAGGCTGTTGCTTGTGGATTTCGACCAGGTTTCCATTATATGTAGCTTTATCTACTTTACTTTTCTGTTCAGTGTCTAATAAAGCTCTAAGGTTAGACGCAGTTTCATTCGAACCAGATTCTAGAAGCTTAGGACATAAGGCTTGTTTTTAAAACCTACCGTTGCTTGTGGAGAGGGGAAGTAATCTACTAAAGTCAGATTGCTGTAATTCTAGCTTAATGATTTTTTTATTTTTTTTTTTATTTTATTTATTTTTTTTTATTTTTTTTAAAGGAATGGGTCTACTTATTTTATTCATCCACTTGGGGTAGAAAATTTGATAAAGGAGTTACAAGCAGGGGATGGCATGCTTCTCACACCCTCACAAACTTTTCTCTCATAATCTACTTGCTGAAATACTCACAAAACCTAGCAAGCAATTGAAACAGCTAACACAACATAAAGCTATAATAGTAACTGATCCACAGTTGGATCTCTACTTAGAACCCGGACACTAACAGTGTACTTGATGTGGTTAATCACCTGATTTGTAGACCTACTCTTGTCTCTGAAGATGATAGCATTTCTTTCACTCCAAATCTCAGCCACTGTAGCACTAAAAGCAGCCCCTTTCCACCTTTTGCTAATATGATTCCCTTTGTAATGTTTGCAGAACTACTGAGCTTCTCTATTTATACTCCATCATCTTCTATTTATCCCCAACCAATTCAGGATGTGTCTCCAAATTTCAGCACTATATGGGCATTGAAAAAGAGATGATTGTGACTCTCCTCATTTGCACAGTAGAGATAACATGTATTGGGCATTATGAAACCTCTCTTCTGCATATTGTCGATGGTAGGGAGTTTCTTATGAAGAGCCATCCACAAAGAGACAGTATGTCTAGGCACTGCAATGTTTTACCACACCAGTCTATTGTATTTCCATCTTGCATTCTTGCTTCTCAGAAAGTCATAAGCTATCCCCATATTGTACTTACCTCTCTGGGAAAAGCTTTTTAAGATTTCCCCTGCTCTGCATAAATTGCCTGCATTGTGCAATATCAAATCTCTCATTGTCAGTATTCCCTTTCAGAAAGAGGAATCAGTTTGTTTAGCCCTGCAACTCCACAAGTCGGTATTCTTCAGATGGTATTTCAGAACCCATCTACTCCACAAGGAGTCTTGTGCTTGATCAATTTTCCATATCCATCTGATCATCATAGCCTTGTTCCAACTCAGAAGTTCTTTTATGCCCATACCCCCTTCTTCTTTTGGTTTGCAGAGCATATTCCATGAAACCCAGTTCATTTTCTTGTGATTCTCAGAAGTTCCCCAGTAGAAACTCCTACACATTTTCTCTATCTCATAAATCACCTGTTTGGGGAGAAGAAAGACAGCACACCAGTACATTTGAATACCAGCAACAACACCATTTATTAACTGTATTTTGCCTGCATGTCATAGTAGTAGGTTTGTCCAATGCTGAAGCTTGTGTTTGATCTTGTCTATCAAAGGTCTGCACATGTTCACAGTAAGTCTGGAAGTATTCAAAGGGACTCCCAGGTACTTAAAGGGGAGTTTACCTTCACTAAAACCAGTAGAAGCCAATATCTGCTGCTTTATTTCTTTAGTGACTCCACCAAAATACACACTGGTCTTCAGTGGGTTGGGTTTTAAACCAGAAATGTCTCCAAATTTAGTTAAGCAGCTAGCAGCTGCCTCAATGGATCTTTTATCTCCCCTTGCAAAAATGAGAAGATCATCTGCAAATGAAAGTTGACATAAACCCAGTCTGGAGCATTGAGGGTGATACTGGAAGCCCTTCTGATGACTCATACTTTTCATCATTCTTGTAAAGTACTCCATACCAATAACAAAGAGGTATGGAGAAATTGGATCTCCTTGACGAAGACCTCTCCCATTTTTGAAATAGCCGTGAGGAGTACCATGTAACAAACAGAGAATTTTGCATTACTCACACAAGTAATAATCCATTTCACAAATTTTTCAGGGAAGCCAAGTAAGATCATCAATCTCTCAAGGAATTTCCAACTTATTTTATACTTTTCAGTTTTCAGAATTGCATTGCTTTGTATTTTTAAAATCATAGGTTGACAAGCCCTCTTTTATGCTAAACACATCACACAATACTAACAAGGGAGTGAACACTTCTTTTGGCATTTGTAATGGCAAATCTGTATAATGTTTTAATATTTCTTAGATATTTTAAAAGTTTAAAAGAAACTTCATTTTTTTTTTGCTGCTTATTTGTCTGTCTTCCATTTTAAGTGTTCCATGTCAATGTTCCATTTACTTCAGTCCAAGCTTATATGTGTCATGAGTTCAGGACTCATGACTTCCTTCTTATATGCAACAATCTCAAAAGATGTTAGCCATGAGATCTTGGTATGTGGCTCATGATTCCAGCACATTGGACTCTGATATGGGGGGCTTTCAGGAAGGTTATCTTTGAGCTAATGGTTTCATTCCTTTGTCATCTTGCCTCTCATGCCAAAACTTAGTTCTTTCATTTCCTAATGGAAATTCCTGGTTGAGTCAAGCTATTCATAGGCTGCTGGTTCTAGTGAACATTGGACCTCTTATTGGACGATTGGAAAGCTCCTTCTCCATACTCCATAGGTGTTAATGCTTCTTGTACAACCAGCACATTTGTTAATGCTCACCTTTTGCAGACCCATTCATCTGTCAAGTGCGTCCCTGTTTTTGCTGTGATACTGTCTTTTAGTCATTCAAGTACTGGGGCTGGAGTTGTGCAAACTATTTGTGAGGCAAAGAAATAGGGGGTGGGGGGTTTGCTAGTTGTCTTCCCACCTTACAAAACTTTTCCTTTTCCTTTTTTTTTTTTTTTTTTTTATTTTTTTTATTTTTATTTTTATTTTTATTTTTTGTTTTGTAGTCATCATAAGCACCTAGCTGGAACATGACATAAAAAATTTGTGGGCCACTGTGTTTCCATTTTTTTTTTTTTAATGGGGTGGTGTTACGAGCCTTGATTAGAAGTCTGACCTTTGAAGATTTAAGATTTTTCGTCACATAGTGGCTGTTTGGTGTGGTTGGGAAGTTGTGGGTTTGCCCATCTAGTGTTGTGGATATGTTACTCCGACTCTTCATTTTACCTCATATACCCGTGTTGGACACTCGGCACTCCGACATGGGTACGAAATCCGTACCCGACGCTCTGTTAGTCGGACACTTCTATTATTTTATACCATAAACTTATAAAGTCATAAAAAAAAGTGGGAGGGAGAGCAGAAGTTTATATGAAACATGCTCACAAGTGGGCTTGAAAATATAATTTTGTCTACATAAAATCTAGGACAAGCATATTCGCAAAGTTTTAGTGTGAATGCACATAAATAAGTCTTTAGAAATGACTAATGTTTTATAAATGCCATATTCCTGTACCCATGTCCAGATTTTTGGACAGTGTCCAAATGTCCAAAATTCCGAGTCATGGCGAGTCAGACAGTCGGATCCGTTCCCATACCCATATCCATGCCCGACACTTATACCCGTGTCAGGGTAACATAAATGTTTCAACAGATCTGCTTTATGGGTTTTGAGAGAGTGAAGGAGAAGAAAATTCTGCAAGCCTGCGATGCAATCTGCTATTCTTTTGTGGAGGTGCTTTGGTACATTTGGATGGAGAGAATGCATGGAACTTTACTGGGATTTCTGCTTCTTCTGAGATGCTGTGGGATCATGTTACATACCCTAGCTTCTTTATGGATTCAAGCAGCAGGGTTTTTAGGAGTTATACTATTAGCAGTATTGGGATTTGGTGAACTTATAATTTTTCTTCTAGAGAATATCTTACCTCTCTTGTACATTTGACACATATCAATATATGCTTTTTCTCTATCTAGAATTTTTTTGTCACATAGTCTCAAAAGCAACTTAGTTTCTTTGAATTCCACCTCTTTACTTCTTCATATATGGTACTCTCTCCGTCCCACTAAAATATTATTAAGCCAAAAGTGGCACATTGATTAAGGAGAGAATGTTTGTATTGTAATGTCCAAGTTTCCCTCGCAAGTATATGATTATAATAGTGAAAAGTAGTAGCTAGTGGGGTAGGTGGGGGGATAATTATAATAGGAGGCGGCGGTAGTGGGAATTAAAGTAAAGGGTAGTATAGAATTTCAACATTTTTCTTTGCCAAAAAGGGAAATGACAACATTTTAGTGGGATGGAGGTAGTATTATTTCATCGAATTTATCTTATTATGTCATGTTTTCTTTTCTTTTCTTTTTTGGTTCTTGGTTCTTCTTCTTCTTCCTTTATGGTAATTGAAAATTTTACTAACCAACTGGATATTTTAGCTGTGAAGCATATCACATTTGTATCAATCAAGGCTCCTTTGTGAAATAGCAAACTGACAGCTGAATTTCTTAGGTAGCATCATTGAGTCAATTTGCACACCTTGTAGGCAAGGTTTCAATCAGCTCCATATCATGTGCTAAAAATTTCAGCAAGACAACTGACAGCAAAGATCAATACATAAATTCTGCGTACCTATTTACAGGGATTCACCAGTACTGAATACATACTCATGCTGAATGCAAGAATTGTTCATCTTCCCAGCAATTTTGGGAAGCTCTGAAACCTCAGCCTTGTATACTCAAAAATGCCAGTTTGNAGCACTGGAAGTAGGGTAGGAACGGCAATAGATATTGCTGTTTAGGTTAGGTGACATTTGGGCAACAAGCAGCCCACAAAAGGGTGACTTGTATGATCTATCTTGGGATACATTTATCTCGTGGCACTGATATTAGTTGTGTTCATTCAGGTTTCGCTTTCATCACTCAACCGACATGCTGTTGCTACAAGAGAAGATGTTGGTATGTCAAAAGCTCATTGCCTTAAGAAGCACTTCTCAAAAATCTTTCCGGAGTGTCAAATTGATGCTCAAGTGGTTTTGTATGATGCATCATCTGAAGAAAAAATTCTCTCTGGAAACCCTGATTTTGTTTTAGATTGCATCGACAACATAGATACAAAGGTATTTGCTGTATCTTAATACTTACTATTAATATTCTGTGACATAGAAGTCATTTCTAATTGATAGTCCAGCTCGTCAGTACCCCTTTTCACGTTTGACCGCTGTAAAACACATTCTGTTATGGCTTAAAACTGTTTTTCTGGCTAAGTACGACTTAATGTTTCAAATCTCTTTAGGGATGTTGTTTGACATGCATCTTGATGCCCTGGTGTCACTAACACTAGCAGGTACCTCGCGATTTTAGAAACATACTTTGCGTTTGTTTAGGACTGAATAGTTATTTTTCAGAAGCTCCTAGAGCGGATGTAGTTTTCATTGACATGAAGCCAATATTCTGTGCTCTTAAGGCATTTGTTGTAAGAGCTTTCTATGTTGGTGTAAATGCAGCAAGCCAGCAACTATTTCATTATTTGTGATGTTCACTTTGAGGCTGTTGAAATTTTCAATTGAATTGAGCACTACCACAAAGTTCATTTTGGATAGAAATATGGATTGAAACTTATTCCCTGTGAATATTTAGTTTGGTAACAAATTTGATTACTCAAACGAGATTGAAGAGGAATCCATCTGGTATAAAAATTTCGGCTATGTGCTTGGTGTTTGGATAGAAATCTCTTTTCAAGTAAGCAGTTAGTTGCTCAAAGTGTAACCTTTTTGTTGCTGTTTCTTTCAACCTGAAATCTAACTGTGCAAGTTGTAATTTCTTAGAGTCCATAATTTGCGTTTGTTTTCCTATATAGCTTTTCTACAGCCCAAAAAGTAGAATGTAGTCACTTTAGGTTTGCTTGTTGCATTTACTGTTGTCTTGTAAATAATATATTCATGTAACAGGTAGCATTGCTCGCAGCATGTGTTCGTAGAGGTTTGAAAGTTTTATCTGCAACAGGAGCGGGGGCTAGAGCTGATCCAACTCGAATTCGCATTGCTGATTTGCGGGAGTCAACAAATGACCCCCTTTCCCGATCAGTAATCTTTTAGTCCCAACTTTTTAAGAACCTCCAGATTATATTTCTATTAAAGTAATAGTTAATCGATAGTTTTTTTTTTTTCCCCTTTTAAATAATCTAAGTTTCCATTGGTACAACATGAACTTTTTATCCTTCTCAATTCAGGCAATAATAGTGCTATGTCTGGAATTAATGTCAAAAATTTTCTTCTTTCGGCAATTGAATGCTCTCTAAGGCCCAGTTTTGGGTGGTTGTCAGTTGCGAGTTTTCAATTTTTTTGAAAACTCAAATCCAGTTTTTGGAAACCAATTTTTTTGGTTTTCAGTTTCTGTTGTCAGTTTTGAAAATTAAACTGGGAACTGTAAGCACAAAAAAATTCAGGTTTAAATTAAATTTCTACAAAGAGTTGAAAATTTTTCAAAACCAAAAACTGGAAACTGGCGACCACCCCAAACAGGGCCTAAATTTTTGCTTGGGTGAGACCCCTTGATGTCCTTTTATCTGATAATTTGTTTCCTATGATACAACCTAATAATCATCTGTCAATTTCTGTTCTCCAGGTTAGACAGCGGTTGAGGAGAGAACATGGTATTGAAGGTGGTATCCCTGTGGTTTTCTCTTTGGAGAAGCCAAAAGTCAAGCTGCTTCCATTTAAGGGTGTGAGTGGTGAAGAAGAAAATCCAACTGATTATCAAGTGAGAAATTTGAGCTATGCTTCCCATTTATTAAGTTCATTTTTGTTGTATCAATGACCTGCTCATAATCCAGAAGCAATCGTAGTATACCTAATTTGTTTAAAAATAAAGAGTATATATAAATGAATATTAGAAATACCCCACTAAAGGAGAGGATTGGGTGAGTCACTTGATGATGTATCAAGTCTGTGTATAAGCAAGTTCTTTTAGAACTCTTCAGTGAGTATTGTGAGTGAAGTTTACAAGTTTCCTTGAATAAGTTATGTAGAAGTTGATAATTTTCTACTACTAGTGAAATTTCCTGGAGAGGGTCCAATGGATGTAGGGCGTACGCTGAAAATTGTAAATTTTTTGGTGCTCTTTATAGCTTGCATTCTCCTTCTGTGTGCGTGCTCGTATTTTCCCAACAAAAAGGTTTATATTTATATTATTATATGACTTGTTGTCACTTGTGTTCTGACCTTAAACTTTTAAACTAGGTTGTACCAGGATTTAGGGTCCGCATTATACCTGTTTTAGGATCTGTTCCTGCAATTTTCGGGCAAGTCATGGCCTCGTATGTTGTTACCAAACTAGCAGGAGTACAAGTTGAAAATGAGCCAATAGTAAATTTTGATATAGATCACTATCGTATCCTCCACCAACGTCTAATTGAGCACGAGGAATTGGTGTATGGCACAGCCAGTGAAGTACAGGTATGTGGCTCTCTTGAAAATCTTTCACTTTGTTTTTCTCTTAAGTATTATAATTTCCAAACTGCTCCTTCTGCAATGTGCTTCATTGACGGTCTCAGCTGCTTATTTCTTTTGAAGGTAGATGTTGAAGAAGTGATGTATGTTGCAAAAGAGTTGTGGCATGGTCGAAGTGCTAAAGATGAGTTCGTTAAAGATGTAGGACGTGCTATGTGGAAATCAGTGAATGAATTGATGCTCGTGAGGTATGCTTTCTGAATTCCTATAATATTGCTCTTACTTATATAAGACACTTTCCTCCATCTGCTAATCCATACTGTTACGTTTCTGTCTCTCTCATTCTCTTCAAAATGTTTTTCTTCGATATTATTACATGCAGTCTATTCTCTTTCCAGTTCTTAGCTTAAATGCAATTGTTATTAGTCCTTAAGTTTCTTATCTTTTACAATCCTTTGTTTCTTTGTGTCTGTAGATTGACTTAGTAAATTTCCTGTCTATTAGATTGTGCTTTTGTAAATTATAGCTGGTGGTAGTCACCCTCTAAGGCCTCCATAACATTCCTTTGTCATGTCAATTTAGGTGGGATTGCACAAGGCCTGCATCTGTTGCGAACTTAATCCTTTTGAGGTTTGACGAGGTATGTTTCATGTAAACACCATTTTTTCCCCTTATTCTTGTTAGCATTATCTATCAATAAATGTGCTTTTCGAAAAAATGCACATGTCTATAAGAAGTTTGCTTTAGTTTGGGTATGATAACTTTTACTTCTTTGTTTATTATGGTATGGGTACTTGCTCTCTATGAAAAAACTACTAAGGAATTGTGAAAGATCTTTTATTCTCGAACTAAGAGCCTGAGGAATTAGGTGAAATTAGCTGTACTTGCTATAGTGCTATGTGCTCAAGTCTATATATCCTTCAAGCTTTCTCCTCTTTCTTCTCCGGTGCACAAATTTTCTATGCCCGTTGGGTGGATCACCCCAATCCTTCTTCTGAGATTCATATATACTCGTAGTTTAACTATAAACATAAAGTCGTTTTTCCAATTTATATTTGGGAAAGGTCTTTCTCCCCATGTAACTGTGACCTCGTGGTTCCAGTACTTTGACTTAGGAGCTTCTTTTCCTCCCCTAGTACTTCTCTACTGAGTCGCTGATTTCAGTCTCTCGTTTTCGCAGGCAGATGAACACGAGTCATCTACACTCGATGAAATAAAAGAAAAGTACCCTGACTACTTCAATCGAGTGTCAAATGTTCTCAAGCGAGCTGAGTTAGACTTCTGCTTGTAGTTGCCCCTGTCTGTGTTCCCCCCTTTGAGTTCTTCACTCTAGACGGTAAAATGTTGCTATACAAAGCAAATTTACGGGCAGGTGAACCTACTGAAGTTAATGGTTAAAAGGCGACTCCTTGCAGGGTTGATACATGCTTCTTGTCATGATAGCTTTTTATGTCATGTTGGCAAGGTTTGTGGAATCAAGAGTGCGTTGCGACCTGGTCAAAGTTATTGCTTCTCGAGAAGAGGGAGGAGAGATAGAACCTTTGGATGCACTTGTTCATCAAGTCTATCTGACAAGATATCGAAGCAGCTTTCAACGACAGGCATTTGGACGGCTATGATGCAGATTTTGTAGAATGTAAAAGGTGAAGAGGCAATGTGTTAGCTTTCGGAACTAGATTCTGATCCCGGATTCCGGGAAACATTGTTAGGACTAGTATTTTTATTTATTTAGCTAACATTAGGTGCCTGCTCCCTCGCAGGCGGAGCCAATAGTCAAGTAACTTGAGTGTGTTTGATATAGGCTTTAGTATTTTCAGTTTCTCTCCATATCCGAATTAACTTTTTAGTAATTTGAGTTTCTCTCCTTCACCTCGCTCCTCTACTCCCTGAATACTTCAATTTAGGATTATCATTTTGGTATGAATACTGGTGGAGGAAGGCAAGGGAATGAAGGGATGTCAAAGGGAAAAAGAAGTCGAAATCATGCAAATTACTGAATTAGACAATTGTAGGTCGGATCTCAACCGCCACTACTTCGTCCTCGCCTGAAAATGAAGCACAATTTAAGCCTATTCTCTCATGTAAGGGTACATATTCTCTTAGGTAGCTTTTGCCTACTCTTTGGAGCCTTCGGCTATCTTCTATCCGACTATCAAAAGACGAATTTTCCTAAAAAAAATTAGGAATTATTTTATACTTTAATATTTTAGCTCAAAATTCATTTGTACTGATTTTTTTTTTTTTTTTTTTTGGTGTACTGATTTTTTTTTTTTTTTTTTTTTTTGGCGTTCTTTAATCCTTGAAAACTATCGTAAACAACTTGTGTTTTCAGAGGTTGTACACAAAACTTGAGTTTGATTTAAGATGTGTTCATTTCAACTCAAACGATCTGAATTGAACATATTTGAACTGGACTAAATAGACACTGAATATACAGTATGAGTAATATGTAAGAGAAAAAAAATAAGTTGCAGAAGTGTTAGAATACAAATTGGGTAAGGTGAAATGAACACAACCGCAATATATATCATCGGCATTATTGTTCATCATTTCTCCCTGTCAAAGGCTACTAAAAGGAAGCAACGTTGGAATCGTCAGTGAGACGTTTAAGGAATTGAGACAGAGTAACCAATTTGACATGAAAGAGTATGCTTCCTGCTGTCCTCTGATTTCATTGCTCTGTCCTTGTTTATTTTGGATTTGCATTTGGCTGAATTTGGCTTTTTTCCTGGGTTTTATTGTCAGTTAACAATAACAGTAGATGAAGCTATATTGTTTTGTACTTATAAAGCAAATTCTCTCTCTTACTGCGTGGGTGCACGCGCTTAAGTTGTGTGATATACAACTAACATAGCTCTTGATCCACACAAAGTTGGACACTTCATCTACATAATTAATAGGTAGGTCTTCATGTATTGCTGAGTTTGATGTCATTTTCACTAGTAGCCTTTGGGGACCAAAATCAGGAAACGAAAACAAAAAGCAAATGTTATGATGCACATGGGTTTCATACTCTGATTACAGTAAATTCCATCAACAAAACCGGCTGACATCTGCTTATATATATGTTATTCGGACTCGGCTACAAGTGTCGGACACGGGTACGTGGCAAGGAGTTTGACTCTAGTTTTTGGCTTAATTTGAAGTGTCAAGTGTCCATACTCAGTGTGGAGGATCCGACAGAGTTCTTGAGAAGACCTAAAAACTACGTGGATAATGGAGATCCGACGGATTGGTCTCTAGATTGACGAAGGTTCACGAATTTTGTACATACAAACTGGTAGTATTTGGTAACAACCCCTCTTCCCCCACCATTTCTTTAAGCTTAACCAACAATTCTTATGCTTTTTTGTTTCTAGTTATTTGGGGCATTTTTCTGTCCCATTTGATTTTTATATTCAGTCTTGAATACCCTTTCAAACAAAGACATAGGAACTTCCCTAAAGATGCCAGAATAATGCCCTTTAATTGGGAGTTTGAGCACTTCAAAGTTCATAAACAACAATGATCATCATCGTTCCTCGCGCCAATCTTTGTTAATACCATGATGCATAGTGTCAATGGCAACATGTGGAATGTGTTCAAATATGTGCACAGTTCTATCTGCAAGTCAAACACATGAGGTTAGCATCAAAATACTGCAAGTCTGATAGTACTTTGCAACATGATTATCTTCTTTTTGGTTAGTTTAGTCTAATCATGTAGTTTAACTTTGTTTGTTCTGATTGGCAGCTAAGCTTCTAATTGATGAACTTAAGCAGCCTTCTTGTGTCTGACTGATTATTGTTCCAACTTCTGGAGATCCATACTGCAGAAATGGTACAGATAGTCAATTTTTAACACATTTGATCTTTGTTTATTACCTGTGGTCAAAATTCTCGATTTTGATTCGTTATTTGCATAATACTATAGCTGACCTTGGATGGCAAGGTTTTGAGGCAACTGGGTTTCAATAGTTCTTTGAAAGCTGAAGCTCCATTGAGCTTTATCATAATATAATAGCTGCCATTCCTAATGGGTCTTGTTATGAAAAATAAGCAGCACTTCGGTAAAATTCATGGCTTAGAATCGAAGAAGTTGTTGTCTAGAAATGAAGGTGATCAGTCGCTTATAGGAAGACCTGGCTTCTCGAGGATTGTCTACTGCAATGATCCTGAATGCCCTGATGCTGAACTGCTTGGATATTGTGACAACTATGTTAAAACGACGAAATACACTCTTGCTTCTTTTATCCCCAAGTCGTTGTTTGAGCAGTTCCGAAGAGTAGCCAATCTATATTTTCTCTTGTGTGGATTGCTATCTTTCACTCCTCTTTCTCCATACTCACCTGTCAGTAATGTTCTCCCTCTTGTGGTCGTGGTGGTTGCGACTATGGGGAAGGAATTAGTTGAAGATTGGAGGCGCAAGAAGCAGGTACAAAAGTATTATGTTATGATGTGCATGTGGTCTAGCTTAGATTAATCTGAAGTTCATTTTTTTGTTATATGTGAAAGTTACCATATGTGTAGGAAGTTTATGCAGTTATTTAGGCTCTGTTTATTTCAACTGAGCAGTGCCGAACTAAATAGGAACTCAATTGGTACTCATATGCAGATCAGAATTGAATTAAATGCAATATGGAAATGATGAAGAACAGGGCCTATTAAAATAACTTTACACTAAAGATATCTACAGTGAACCAAGAGCATCTTCTTAGGAAAAAAGAATGACACAAATTGATGCTATGATAACTGTACACTCTAAAAAGATTCCTTTTTGTGCCAATATGTTGGTATTAGACAATAACTTCTCAATATAAATGATGTCAGGATAATGAGGTGAACAATAGAAAGGTTAAGATTCACCAAGGCAATGGTGTTTTCGAGCCTACAAAATGGACGAAGTTGAGAGTCGGAGATGTAGTGAAAGTTGGAAAGGATGAAGATTTGCCTGTTGACCTTATCTTACTTTCTTCGAGCTATGATGATGGTATATGCTATGTCGAGACTACTAATCTTGATGGGGAAAGTAATCTGAAACTAAAACAAGCACTCGAAGTGACCTCAGGTTTGAATGAGGACTCAATGTTCCACCTTTTCAGGGCAATCATCAGATGTGAAGACCCAAATGCTAAACTATACAGTTTCATTGGAAGTTTGGATTTCAGAGGGCAAAAACATGCTCTTTCACCTCAACAACTCCTTCTAAGGGGATCAAAGCTAAGGAACACAGATTACATATATGGTGTTTCCATATTTACCGGTCATGACACTAAAGTTATGCAAAATTCAGTGCCTCCCCCTTCCAAGAGAAGCAAAATTGAGAGAAGAACAGATAAAATAGTTTTCTGCTTGTTTTTCATGTTGTTTTTGATGGCAATTATTGGAGCAATTTACTATGGTAAAGTCACAAGTGAAGATCTTCTAGACGATAGTATTGGTACAACTATGACAAGATGGTATTTGAGGCCGGATAGCACAACGATCTACTATAATCCAAGAAGACCAGCAGTTTCTGCACTACTACATTTTTTGACTGCTATAACGCTCTATGGATCTCTGATTCCAATTTCATTATATGTATCAATAGAGATTGTTAAAGTTCTGCAGAGTTTTTTCATCAATAAAGATATACATATGTATTACGAAGAAGGGGACAAGCCAGCACAAGCCCGTACCTCAAATTTGAACGAGGAACTTGGGCAAGTTGACACAATACTTTCTGATAAAACCGGGACTTTGACTTGCAACATGATGGAATTTGTCAAGTGTTCTATTGCTGGGATTGGTTATGGCCAAAAGGATTCTGAAAACAAGACGAAAGTTAAAGGGTACAATTTTAAGGATGAGAGGATTATAAATGGAAACTGGGTTAATGAGCCAGAGCCGGATGTTATACAGAAGTTTCTTCGGGTTTTGGCTATGTGTCATACTGTTATACCTCAAATGGATGAATTGACTGGGAGTGTCTCATATGAAGCGGAATCTCCAGATGAGGCAGCACTTGTTATTGCAGCAAGAGAGCTTGGATTTGAGTTTTATGAGAGGACTCAGGCGAACATCTCACTGCACGAGTTTGATCCTTTGTCTGTCACAAAGGTTGAAAGGTCAGCTTTTCAGCCAAAGTACCTTTTTCATCTCCTTCATTTAGGTTCTATGCATTTCGATTGAATGGTGTTGAAATGAACTAAAGTGACTGAATATAATATGTAAGGGAAAAGAAAATTGCATAACAAAACTGAATGCAGTATCCAAACGATGAAATGAATAGGGCCTAGTTATTTTGTAGGCAAAGTTATGCCCTTCAATTGGTTGCACAGAAGGAAATGAACTGGGTAGAAGGAAAGCAAGGAACTTGAGAATAACGAAATTTAGGGAGGGAAATGATTGTTGCCTTATCTAGCTTGATCATGTGCATTAGGTAATAGTTTGGTGGTTAATAGTACTTGATGCCTCTATATAAGTGTCACTTTAGTACTTGTAGCTGCTTCTAGGATGCAACTGCAGAGATGTTTGGTTATGTTACTTCTATGTTCAGTGAGATAATATAAAAGCATGAATCATTTTTTCAGGACTTATAAACTTCTGAGTATCATAGAATTTAGCAGCTCAAGAAAGAGAATGTCTGTCATTGTCAAAGATGTGGAAGGAAAGCTTGTACTACTTTGCAAAGGTGCTGACAGGTTTGTAAGAAGAAATGTCTTGGAACAATCAATATTTCTTTATGGTTAACCTCTATTTTTCCTGCTCGGATGAGATTTATGACACAAGTTTCCTCAACCATACTGGAGCAGTGTCATGTTTGAAAGACTTGCGTATAATGGACGGAGATTTGAAAGGGAAACTAGGGAGCATGTTATCGAGTATTCTGAAGCAGGCTTGAGAACTTTGATACTTGCATATCGTGAAGTTAGTGAGGAGGAATATATGGAGTTCGACAAGGCATATGCTGCAGCCAAGAACTCTGTCAGTGCAGAACGCGACGAATTGGTTGATGAAGTGGCAGAAAACTTCGAGAAGAATCTGATTCTTCTCGGGGCTACAGCTGTTGAAGATAAGCTCCAAAATGGGGTCAGCAGTGTTATAGAAACCTTAAATTACTCTTTCAAATACTGATATGAAATCTACTCTTCTATACTAAACTTCTCTTATACTTGCATGTTGATTAGGTTCCTGAATGTATTGAGAAACTTGCACAAGCTGGAATAAAGTTATGGGTATTAACCGGAGACAAAGTGGAAACAGCTATCAATGTCGGGTATGCTTAAAGAAAACTGATTTAAATATAAATCCATCTTACTCATTGCCTCTCCCACGGAGGATCCCACTTAGAGTGATGTAAGGAAATGGAGTCAAGTGTATAAAAACATGCTCCTGCAGTTACAAAGAGATTGATTCCTTTGAAATTATGATTGGAGATTCATGCTACTTCACAACAAACAAGAACAGAACAGTTTTAAATCGGAGAAGGGTGGGGTAAAAGAGTTGGGGGGGGGGGGATTTATGCCCGGTTTACTGATGAATTTAACAGAGCCACTGCATTGATCTCCACATAATTGTGTTTGGCTTTTACAGTTATGCGTGCAATTTACTGAGAGTAGGGATGAGGCAAGTAGTAATTAACACAGAGAAAACTGGAGAAAAAGCATCGGATAAGTCTGCCATGCACAGGGTAGGTCTATTGGCCTCTTCAAACTGGTATTTTGGCTGTACTAATATGTACTCAGCGACATTTTGTATCTGGGATACTGCTTTTTTCTCTAGCTTCCTTCATGTTTACTAGCATAACAAAGACGGCCTTGTCTAGGCCTTAAGAGCAAGTGTTCTTCAACAAATTCGTGAAGGGAGGGAACTGCTTAGATTATCAAGCGAAAGCTCAGAGATATTAGCTCTTATTATTGATGGGAAGTCACTCACTTATGCCTTGGAGGATGATGCCAAAAGCATGTTTCTAGAACTTGCAATGGGGTGTGCATCAGTCATCTGCTGCCGCGCATCACCAAAACAGAAAGCTTTAGTAAGTTACGTTTACTCTGTCTTTACCAATGTTCCAACTTATCCTTTGTTTCTGACTCTCTGAAATTTCATTATTCCAATAATAAAGGTAGTAAGTTATATTAAATATTGTTTGCTTATCTAAAAGAAAAACAATAGAAGGTAAGAATAGATGAAACGACACAAGGGAAAGTAATATTGTGGCATATTGCTAATAAGGGAGGGAAAGGGTAACCTTTATTTAGATATCTTGATTAATAAACTTAATCAACTAGAACCCACTAGATATCTTGACGAATGGAGTAGGGGAATTGAATTGAACTGAATGTTGAACTACACTAAGTGCAGTATGGGAACGATGAAATGAGCAGGGCCTAAATAAACTAAGCTTTAACCCACTAAGTTCCATGCATGAAACTTCTGACCAAGTCTTGAGCCAGCTGCCCGGGTACACAATGCCTGTTTTCTGAAGGCATATGTTTATTACTGGCTACTACATCAAACTGTAATTTTCAGCTATAATAGTTATTCATATCTTGCAGGTTACCAGACTGATCAAAACTAGAACAGGTGCGACAACACTAGCAATTGGTGATGGGTCAAACGACGTGGGAATGCTCCAAGAAGCAGATATCGGAGTTGGTATTAGTGGCTTCGAGGGAATGCAGGTATGTGTAGCTATTTCATGTGCTATAATTAATAAAAATATATAAAGGAAAAAGGAGCAAGCCAAAGGTATCATGACCTGTAACAATTGGGTTCTTTTCAACAACAGGCAGTCATGGCAAGTGACATTGCAATAGCTCAGTTTCGCTTTTTGGAGCGTTTGCTGCTTGTTCATGGGCATTGGTGTTACAGAAGGATCTCATCAATGGTAGTTTCTTATTCTTTCTCTTTATAACCTCAACAAAGGCTTTCCAAATCACTGCAACATTCAATTTGCTTCTATAAATTGTTTGCAGAATTTAGGCTGTGTGACATGCTCCCATTTTTTGGCTGTTTACAGATATGTTATTTCTTCTACAAGAACATAGCGTTTGGCTTCACTCTTTTCTACTACGATGCGTATGCATCATTCTCTGGTGAATCTGCATATAATAACTGGTATCTAGCTCTCTACAATGTCTTATTTACAGCGCTTCCAGCAATCGCTCTGGGAGTATTCGACCAGGATCTTTCTGCACAATCATGCCTAAAAGTAATCATTTCGAACTCTTCTTTACTCAAATTCGTGAAACATCATGCTCATTTCTTTTCTTTCTTTCTTTTTTTTGTTTTTGGTCCCAGTTCCCTCAATTATATCAACAAGGTGTGCAAAACATCCTCTTTAGTTGGCAAAGAATACTTGGCTGGTCACTCAACGGACTACTCAGCGCAACAACAATCTTCTTTTCCTGTATTTTCGCGTTCAAAACTCAGGCCTTTCGTAAAGATGGTGAAGTGGTCGGATTTGAGATCCTCGGAGCCACTATGTACACTTGTGTTGTATGTGTGGTAACCGCTCAAATGGGTCTTTCTGTAAACTACTTCACTTACATTCAACACCTTTTCATATGGGGCAGCATTCTAAATTGGTTCATTTTCCTCTTGGGATTTGGAGCTATCAATCCTGTTATATCAACAACTGCCTACAAAGTCTTTGTTGAAGCTTGTGCACCTTCAGCTTCTTTTTGGCTCGTTATACTTCTTGTTTCAGTGTCTGCTTTGCTCCCTTATTTTGTATATGCTGCTCTAAGGATAGAGACTTTCCCGTTGTATCATCAAATGGTGGAGTTTTTGGGAGATTGTGGCCAAGACAACAATTTGGATTTTTGTCATATGGTAAGACAGAGACTAGTTACACCCGGAACTGTAGGCTATAGACCGACTTTCAGAGGCAGCAACGACAGAAATTCTGGAAAACATAAGAGGTAGAGGGATAAAGATAAAGAATCGATTTTGATAGTGTTTCTGGCTAAGAAAGCAATATATTTTAGTGAGCAAATACAAAAGAATTTGTAGTTCAGCAACATCTAAGAGCCGAGAAGAACTGATTACAATTTTCATGAGTGATTTTTCACTGTGGCGTATGCTGATCAGGGCTCAGTCTGTTCCAGTTCCAGAACTCAGGAACTTTCTAGTTGAAGGCATTCTTTATCTATTATTCAACTTACCATTGTACATGCCCATGTTCATTTATTTATTTTCTATAATTCTTATTCATTTCTTAGAAATTCTGCTCCTGAATTACAATGACCAACATTGCTCACTTCAGCATTCTTCTGTGAACTGCATTTCCTCTTTTTTTTTAGTTTTTCTTTATCAGTTTCTTGGTGGTTGATTTTAGAATCATATACTAATTTTACACTAACGAATTACACCTCCGGATGTCTTCCACGTGAATAAACTGCGGTAAATACTGCAAAGGAGATGATCTTTTTTCCATTTTTAGTCTTATAGTTCTCCACTCTTGTAGATTTCACAATACTACTGCTGCAAAATCCTTCTGATCAAGCTAAATTTCACCAATTAATAGTACCTTGTGAACTTCTTCAAGTATTATGGAAGATAAATTACAATAATAATAAACAACAGTCACCTAATTATGAATTATAATGATCAAGACTAGAGATGTACTGATATTCCCTCATGAAAACATTTACAGCTAAGCTGATCATCAGGTTGTTTGAGGGCTATATGATGACTAACACATTCTATTTGCTTTATGAAAAGTTTAACTGGTACAAAAATTGCAATCTGCCTTACATTTCTATGTTTTGTCTAGTTCAATGTAGATAACAGTTTTATACCCCCAGAAACTGAACCAGAAAAACATTCCAGAGCTTGACAAGTTCGGTGTAAGATTAAGTAAAAATTGACATTGCTCATTTGAACTGGCACGACAAAACGCAGTCCTCCCTGATTAAGTAAACTGACATTGCTTGATTTGAACTGGCACGACAAAGCGCAGTCCTCCTGATTCTAGAACTTGCATCAATCAGAATATGTATTTAAAAGAAAAGAGCTTCGGATTCTAGAACTTGCATCAATCAGAATATGTATTTAAAAGAAAAGAGCTTCGGATTCAAGTCGTAAAAATAGTTCAAAGTACACAGGTTTTTACGAACGGGTTTGAAACTTACTGTTGGGTACACAGAGAAGCAAATGTCTCTTCCTTTCACCACTTAATTGCACAGAGATAACACAATCATAGTAACACTTCTTTGGAATAATCATATACTAATTTTTACAGTTGTTGGAAAGCAAAAAAAGTTTGATTAGTACCTAACATGGGGTAATAAGAGAAGGCAAATCAGATCACAAAAAAGTAAAAAGGTCAATCAAGAAAAGTCAGTAAAAAGAGTAGGCTCATTCATTGACCTTGAACTTGTCCTGTCTTTTTACTTTTCTCATTAATAAAGAAAAAAAAAAAAAAAAAAAAGAACCCTTCTTCCCTCATCAATCATCATCACCACCATATCTTTCCTGTACACTGAATCTGCCAACCAAAGAATTTGACAAAAAAAAAAAAAAAAAAGACACCACAAAATTATGTTTCAATTTGCCCTATAGATTATTAGATTGTATACCTTAGTATTATCTTTTCGTTATGAGCACGTATAAGACTAGTAGGAATCGAGCCTTTAACCTTAAAGATTGAAGGACGAGGATGCTAAGCAATAGGGAATTTCTCTACGATTTCGACCCGAAAATCTAAACATTCCAAGAAAACATGTGAAACCCAATATTGACAAGGGATGAAGAAATGAATTAGTATCATACCATTTACAATGAAAGATATGAACACATTGATGATGAAGATGATGTTTATACACATACCAATTTTGGTAACAACCCAAAATCCACCAAATCAAAAGCTATGAAGAGAAATTCAACCCAAGAAAATCTGCAGCCGATCTAGCCATAATGGCAGCAAACTCGTTAAAATTAATAACCCCATCTCCATCCGTATCAGCCTCATGGATCATCTCCGTCAATTCCCGGTACGTCAAGGGTTGTCCCATTTTCGCCATCGCGCCCGCCAGCTCAGCCGCCGTGATGACGCCGTTACCATCCCGATCAAACATCCGAAACACCTCCAACAACTGGCCCTGGTTGACGAGCACGGCCTCATTGATGTCGGGAAGGATGGCGGATACAAGCTCATCGAACTCGATGGAGCCGTTGCCGTTGGCGTCGATGGTGGCGAGCATTGCGTGGAGCTGGTCGCCGGAGGGTTTGAGGCCGAGGGAGCGGAGGAGGGCGGCGAGTTCAAGGAGGGTTAGGCTGCCGTCGGAGTCCATGTCGAAGCGGTCGAATATGTCCTTGAGTTGGTTCATTTGATCGGTTGATTCGTCCATCGTGTCGTAAGTCNGGGGAAATGGGAGGAGAGAGATTGGGAGAAAAAGAGAGGGAAGAGAAAAGTTAGTTTTTTCTGTTATTAGGATTTGGTATTTTGGGGTGATGGGAGGGGGAGTGGGGGTGTAATGTGGATGTGAGGTATTGTTATATGGATATGGGTAAGACTAGTCAAATGGGTCAATCCAACGGGATTTGAGACAAGTTATCATGGGTTGGATATTGGGTTAATCTGTTAGATAAAAATTCTTATTGCTATTTATGTTTTTTTTAGAGGAGGCAGAAATGTGATAAGAAACGAATTTTGCTACACGATGGATGATTCAACTGACTAAATGATAAGAAATACCAAGTTTTTATTTTCATCTATGTGTGAGGATGGTTTTGTTTCATTTAAGGAGCATGATATTAGTTTGTTTTATTTGTAAGCCGCTTGATTTCTATATGTGGTTAATCATATTATTTTATGTTTATTGTTTTATTTCCTAATTATACAATTTAGATCGTTACTTACAAAATTGTTACATATTTAAATGAGATTATATTCTTCGCAAAAAAAGAAAAAAAATGTACATATAATATCTAGGTCATAGATGCTTATACTTAACCTACCTTCCTAGAAAAAAAAAAAAAAGTTCAAATATAATATGTTTATGCTTGGTTTTTAGTTTTCTTGCTACCTTTATTTTTGTTTTTGATGATTTGAGTTTAAAACACAAACAAAAAAAAAAAAAAAAAAAACCTTTACCATAAAAATATAAAACACACTCTAAGGGTTTGTTTTTTTACGTATGGTTTTTGGAGTGTTGGAGTTGAAAAATATTGGAACTTTTTACTGATTGCTGGAGTTTGTTTGAGAATGTTGGAGTTTGTTGGGATTGTTGATTTTTGTGACTCAAAAGTGATGGAAATTGTTTATTGTTTGCTGGAGTTTGCTCGGAGTTGAAGTTGCTGGAGACTAATAAAACTTTTTATTAATTGTTAGAGCTTGTTGGAAGTTGTTGGGATTTGTTGGAGGATGTTAGGTTGCAACAAAAATAAGATGAAAAGAACAGACCCTAAGAATGATGCGACACAACACACACAAAAAGAAAAAGAAAAAGAAAAAGAAAAAGAAAAACCACTAACCAATTAACCATACAAATACTCTCAACGTCTCAATGGGTCATACTACATAAAGTACTAGAGTCTCTGGCCCGCAAACATAACATATGAGCCCGACCCAACACTCTCCACTCTACTACTCCCTCCGTTCTCAAATGAAAGTATGTGAGTTGCGGAAAACAAAGCGTCACTTTCATTTGAGAACGGATGGAATAGTACTCAAATGTGTCATTTTCATTCGAGAGTGGAAGAGCTGAAAACCAAATCACCTTTTTAGTTAATGATTCACATTACTATTTTATTTGCAAACAAATCTAATAAAGTAGTCGTATAATTAAGGATTTTTTGTCAACTACTACCTTTTATAACCTTCACCTTGCGAACAGATGCCTTCAAAAAAATAAAATAAAATAAAATTTGTCAGCCACTACCTTTTATGAAGCTTCCAATTGTACAACATTACCAAATGTCATCTTCCGCCCAAATTTTTGATTTTGTGACTGATATACCCTCATTTGTTGTGTGCCTTCTCACTTAAAACCCTCCCTTCCCCCTTTTTACCTTTGTTTTAATTTTTTTTTCCCCTTCAATCCCCATCCATTATCATTGAGGTTCAAGCTTTCTTGCTCACTCTCATCTATTCTCTGACTCTGAGACATCACTTGGGATTGCTCTCTTGTAACTTAAATCAGGCTTTCTATTTTTTTGGTAAAAAATGCTAGTGCTATAAATTGAACTAAGGATTGAAGAGGATAATGGGAAATGGAGTAAAACTAGAGAAAAATTAAACCGAAATTAAAAGGGAGAAGGAAAAGGGAAGTGTTTTAGTAGTTGAAATACATCCTGAACGTGAGGGTAAAATGGTCAAATTTTATAAAATTTGGCTGAATTTCGGCCATTAGTAGTGTCATACAATCAAAAATATCATAAAAGATAGTAGTTGGGAAAAAAAAAATAAAAGATATATATTCGCAAAGTAACTATTATAAAAGACACAATTGTTATACTGTACAACAGGGGTACAGTAAGCACCGTACCCCCCACACTGTTAATAACCCACCGAGACTATTATTTGCAACCGTAAGAAAAGCCCACTGGGCCTCTTATTTGGTTGACGTATGGCAGCTGCTACTCCATGAAACTATCTTCATCTTCTT
>BSSO01000278.1:0-38600 GCA_030267885.1 Mesembryanthemum crystallinum
GTAGCAGAGAGAAAAAAGAACAAGCTGTAGCTTCAAGCTGTAACTTTTACTCAAAATCTAGCTGTCAAGTGAAAGCTATTATGAATAGCTTTCAAAAATCAACTGTAGCTGTGAGCTGTAGCTGTAACTTTGCTAAAATCTTTGTTTGGTAGTTGAGAGAAAAAAATAAGAAGTTGCAAGCTTTAAGCTGTAGCTTTTGCCCAAAAGCTGTCAAAAGCTGCCAAAAGCTAGCTTTTGGTGCCAACTACACTCTAAATGAATAAATAAACTGAAACGAACACGCCTTAATAGTTGCACAAATGTTGTGGTCCACGAATGTGGTGACTAAACTGACTAGCATAATATTAGTGGTTTGAGAGCGAGTGGTGAGGATCAAGCATCCTTAACAAACAAACGGTGCAACCCAATTGATGTTGTCTTGTAATCATGATGAGGAAATAAAAGGAAACAGTCAAATAGATGAGCCGAAATTCAAGCTTATTCACTATAAACAAGGATCTACCTATTCTTTGATTTTGACTTTTGACTGTTTTGTGGGGGATTGTTATTTTTTTGCAAAGGTTACAAAATTTTTTGTCTGCTTCACACATAATCTACATATAACGTCAACGTAAATATGTTAAATAACCCACCCGCATTAGCATATAGTTACAAGAATATTTGCTTTTAATAATCCAAAATTTACTCGAGTTGCAGAAAATTATCTGAACTTTTAACATTGTGTATAATAATTTCAATCTTGCACTTTTCGGGGGGAAAAAATATTAATGACACGTCAGCATGTTAACGGAGTCTTTTAACGCGGTTAGTGAAATGATCCAAAATGAGAATTTCTTTTTAACCCAAAATTACAATCAAGGCTGACGTAAGACATCCAATATAAATTTTTTCCTAAAAGAAATGAAGTGTAAAATTCTTGTCCAAGTGCATTATCAATTTATCACAAAGAAAAAGTGAAAATCTCAAGTTTACTGAAATTAGAAAAGAAACCTAAGGGTTTTTTGTGATCAAGGCTAGAAATAAATTACAGATTGTAAATAGTATCAAATATTATACTAGTGCTAGATACTACAGATTTTGCAAGTGTTAGTTTTGGTTTTCACATCAGTTTTGTTAATTGAGCTCGGGTATGCCTGAGTATATCTGTAATTGACTTGATCCTTGAGGGTACCACACTGGTATCCCTTTGGGAAATGGAATAAGAATCATCTTACCATTTTTCAAAAAGAAAAATAGAAAAGAAAACTTTCTTTTCCAAACTTTTAAAAAAAATTCGTGAAACTTTAATTCCAAATATAAAACTCATTAACCCTTTTAGATTAAACATTTATCATCTAAAAGCAAACAAGTTCTAACTTATATACCAGATCATGGTTTTCGCCTCCAAGACAGCACCTAAGCAAGTTTCAACACCCAAAAGAGAAGCATGTTCTCATGTGTGATTCATCAGTATATTAAAATATCCAAACATAAATTTGGGCCAGAACCAAAAACATGATAGATTTGGGCTTCACAGCCTTGATGTGGTGGTCAATTGAACATCAATGTGCTCAAACAGGACAACTCCATTGAGGTGGGCTTTTGGGCTTTCCATAGACATTGTGCTATCACTGTGCAAAACAAAATGAGCATATATCACCAGCCTGACATTCATAACCCAAAAAGAGAGGGTGGGGTCAATAGAATTAGAATAAAAAGGGCCCTAATCAATAATCATGCAAATCACATCCATATACTCCATGTCAATTGTCTATATCACATTGGTTAAATCAAGTTTGTGGGCCTTGGATGGAGATTGGCTAACGACCCTGGGGGCTCAAACAGTTACTTCACGGGCCCACTCAACTATTCCAAGGCTCAAAGGTCTGTTCTTTTTGGTCTTGTTTTGGTTGAAACTCAACATTTTTCATCAAACGCCAACCATTTTTAACAAACTCCATCATTTAGTACAAAGTTCCAACAACCTCCAGCAAACAATAAAAAATTTCCAACACTTTAGAATCACAAAAATAAACATTCCCGACATTTTCCGTCAAACCCCAACAACTTCCAACAAACTCCAACAATCAGCAAAATATTCCGGCAACCTCCAACAACTTCCAACAAACTCCAACTTCATCACTTCAAAAATCAGACATAAAGAGTAGACCTTAACTACTAAGGCTATACTCCATTTGGCAGTAACAACTAGCCTTAACCAAACAGTTTGAATCTTGTTGTTTATTCATTTTGTTTTCAGATACCAAATAGTTTTTAAGGCAACTAGTTATAACTAGGAATGGCAACGGGTCGGATTCGGGTCGGATCCGAATCCGACCCAATTAGTAATCGGACCTTCGATTCGAATTCGGATCCGAATCCAAGTACGATTAGTCTGATCTGACTCATATTTGCTACATCCGAATCCGACCCGATCCGACCCAAATGTTATCATTTTATTAGTTTTGGCAATTTTTTAAAATGAAAATTCTAATAATATTATAAATTTTGTTATGTTAAGCAAGGGAGAGGGGAAAAAAAACTTTAAAAACACGAGTTATGGGGGCGGATTCGAGTTGGACTCGGATTCGGGTCGGATCCTGTCGGATCCTGCGGAGGATCCGAATCCGACCAGAATCTGAGTCGGCTTCGGACTTTTCTAATCGGAGTCGGACTCGGATTTTTCCATTTCGGATTCGGATCGGATTTTTTCCAACTAATCGGGTCGGACTCAAATCGGGTTCGGACATAATTGCCATCCCTAGTTATAACTGTAGCTGCACTTTACTTGACAACTATAGTTATAGGCCAATTTGTTACCATTTCAAAGCAATAGTTTTCAACTATTTTCGTCTATTTACAGCTAATTTTATGAAGTTACACCTAATTTTGCCATACATAGCCTAAGTCGCTGAGTCATATAATATCTTTTGTTTTTCTTTTTTGAATTTCAAGTATATCCAGTTAGGTAAAGAGTGATTGGATGAACAGATGCCTAGAAGTAAATGAAATCAACACCTATCTGTGGTCTGACCAAGTGCCCTTCTTTATTTGATTAAAAAAAAAAAATAAAAAAAAATAAAAAAAAAAAAACCTTTCTTTGTAGTCTTTGAAGAAGGGAGTATGGGAATCGATCCTGGGTTATGCCTACGACACAAGGGGAAGCTTTTTTCTCGACAGACTATTAAGGATGAAAATGGAATTATTAAGATAGGCATTGATTATGGACACATTATCATGTTAATCAATCTATCCTTAGAAGCTTGGCCCAAGATTTTAATTTTTTGTTGTGGCCCTTTTGGTTGGGTTTTGAATAACGGATGATGTGATTTGGTTAAGTAACTAAATGATTTACTCATTAAAACATAAACATAAGATTTCGTTATTAAAATATAAACAGTTTTTGCGATTATGTATATTTATTGTGTGCGCGTCAAACACCTCTTAGATAAATCCAAGGTTAAGATTGCTAATGCGTCTTGTACCTTCTTGTACCCTACAACTCTTGCATAGATTCAAGGGGTAAGATTACTTCTACTTATCCTAAATCCACCCATAATGGATCTCCATTAATTTATTGCTTTTATTGATTATCCATGCCTTGAATCTTTCACTAGTTTTAAAAACAACAAACAAAATTTAAAAAAGTAAATAAATTTCATCTGATAAGAGACATCTTATTGAATTATTTTTGTTATATAGACAAAATTTTCATATAAATTCATTTATTGTTCGAAATATCACTTAATACGGTATAAAAGTATCACTTCTTATCAAAAAAAACAAATCACACTTCAGTTTCAAGGTATTTTTTTTTTATTTTTTATTTTTGGTTATTGGTTCATGCTTTACTACGCGTGACTTTTGGAACAATTTCCACTTTTATAGGAGCAATTTCTCATGTCAAATGGGTGACTTCATACACCTATATGATCTATCAATTGACTTTGTGTTCCATTAGCATTAAAAAAATAATAATAAAGAAAAACCTTTTTTTTTTTTTTATCAAGAAGAAGAACCTTTTAAGAATCCAGAAAGTGTCAATCAAAAATCTAAATGCAAATTCTATCAGGGAAAAAAAAAATAAATGGGAAAAAAAGAAGAGAAAATAACACTATAAATAAATAAGATAAAGGGGATATGCCGACAGGTTTCAACGGTCATAACCGCTGAGCTGAAGAAAGCGGACATTTGTGTGGCATCCTAATTTATTGGCGGGGACGACGCGTCGGCAGTTAATGTTTTTTTTTTTTTTTTTTTTTTTNTTTTTTTTTTTTTAAACAGTCGGCAGTTAATGTTGCCGCCAAAGTAGTGTGGTCTCAGGACACGTGTGCAATCGTAATTGGTCCATGACTTACCTCGCGTGAGATTCCTTTAAATTTCTAGAAAACGAAATTCCTCCTCTTGTGCCGTAGGCTGGGGAATGTGTCTACTCTGTACTAGGGCTGTCAAAAGATGACACGACACGACAACACGACACGAATCGGACACGAATATAGCGGATTAATGTTGAGAGTTTACAACCCGTTTAATTAAATGGGTCGACACAAGTTACACGTTTAATTAAACGGGTTAGGTTAAGGTTGAAATTTTCAACACGAAAATGACCTGCTCCCAACCCGTTTAATTATATTCGCCAAATTTAAATTTAATTACCTTGAAATATGTAACCAATGTACTATAATTTCAACTAATTTGAGCAATTTAACAATTTTAGATTATCTAATTACATTAATGATGGTTAGAATGCTCCTTTTTTAGGTAAAGTTATGAGGTTTTCTTGATTTTAACTGGTTCAAAAAAAATTAAAAAGGTTAAACGGGTTAACAGGTCATTAGCAGGTAACACGATTATTAAACAGGTTAGGTCAAGGTCAAGGGTTTCCAACTCGTTTAATAAACGGGTTAGGTTTGGGTCAAGAGATATTCGACCCGTTTAACTTTGACACGAACACAAACACGACCCGACACGACCTATTTGACAGCCCTACTCTGTAGTGGTCACACCTATTGTTCAAAATTTCATTGCATTTGTTGGCTCCGCTTTCGTAGTGTTTGAGCGTAAAGGCTAGTGATTGAGGTAGTGTTTCTTAAAAGCTATCTAGAGTAATTTTTGGGATAGTGGTTAATGGTTTAGATGAATTTTACATTATTTTACTCAGTCGTCTGCTCATTCCAACAGCTAATGTTACCGAACGTGTCTTCTTTTAACCGCTAAGGAATGACAGCTAAAGAAACCGCTAATGACTACTAAAACAATTACAACCACTAACAACTAATACAACAACTAAGTTTGCCGAACAGGCCCGTTATATTTTGAGAGAGTTTTACTTTTACAACATGGAGGAAGTTGCTTACCTAATTCTTCTAGTCACCAAAAAGTAGTTGATGTGAGTGGTTCATCACTCTCATCCTTTAAGCAAGGTCAAGGGTTTGAATCTTGTGAATGAAAAGATTACTTGTTGGGAGCTCTTTACCCATCGTGAACCGACCCGGTGCGAACTAGTGACTATAAATAACAAAATTACATCATTGAGCTGGTAGGTTAATCCAAATTTGAAACCTTAAGTTTATAGTTAAGACTTTTTTTCGATAATTAAAGTCCATTTTTATTAAAAATGGTTAAGAGCAAAGCTCATATACACCCATTAATTATAAATCATCGTACATCTATCGATCAAAATAAAACGCCTATGGAATCGAGGCTTAGCATATTCCCCAATAACCAATATCCCACCTTTTTTTATATTGCTTCATATAATTCGCCATTCGTTTCCCATATTTTTTAGTTAAGACTTAGGCATATTTTTTAAAATCTATACTAGGAAGCAACTTGATTTGTATTTAGATATGGCCTAACCTAACTTTTAAACAAATCTAACTCAAACATAACCTTGATTTGCAGTGTATTCATTTTACGTTAACGAATTTCATTTCAAGTCGTTTATTTCTATTCAGTTTAGATCATTCAATTCAGCTCAATTTAGGTACTTTCTAGTGAACTGAACATACCCTTAGATTATGTTTATTTT
The DNA here is from genome assembly GCA_030267885.1 of Mesembryanthemum crystallinum. Classification (NCBI taxonomy): domain Eukaryota; kingdom Viridiplantae; phylum Streptophyta; class Magnoliopsida; order Caryophyllales; family Aizoaceae; genus Mesembryanthemum; species Mesembryanthemum crystallinum. The sequence continues at coordinate 6,011 of BSSO01000278.1, forward strand.
ACCTTAAAATCTTCGTAAAATTCAATTCAATTTTTCGATCCAGTTCAAATTATTTCAGTTGAAATACGAGTAATTGGTAAAGGAGATGCAGGCAAACTCGATCGAGGTTAATCGCACTTGGTCTATTCTAAAACTGTTCTTGGTAAATGCACTTTTGCAGGCCAAAGTAAAAAGGGCTTATCAAAATTGAATTTCAAAGCTACAACAACCAGAACCAGCCAATGGGGACAAAAATCATGAGGGTAAGACCATAAAGTAGTGGTAGACTAATGACCAGTGAAAGGACTAAGCCTGAAAAATGGTGGGGCACCTAAAGAGATGAAAATCTGAAAATCACAAAGTAATTAAAGGGTTAAAAAGTGGGAAAAAGTTAATAATTTTAAATACCCATGTAATGTAACTATGTAACCTGTGAAAGAAGCAACATAAAAGTTCTCCCAAATTCACCTTTTTCAAAACCCTTTTTACATAGATGAATTTCTAGTCTAGCAAGAGTTGAAACAATGCCCTAAATTACAAAGCTATAAATAATGCAATATAATGAAACCTCAGTTTCAATATAATTATAATGTTCATAGTTTGACTTGAGTAATCTTCAAGATAACACGTTGACCACAAATAATTGCAATTATATAAATTCCAAAACTCATAAAAATATAATAAATTAAAACTACTATTTAAGATGAATTCAAAAATTATATTTTTATTTTATACATTATTATACTTTTTTGCAAATTAATGGTCAAAATTTGTAAACTTTGACTCGAAAAGTCAAACCATAAACATTATATTGAAACGGAGGGAGTAACTACTAAGGGCTATGATTTTTTTTTTCCAGGAAAAAAGGGGATCTTTCTGACCCTTCTAATTAAGCTTCAATGATACTTAATAGACCTATATGAAGGTCCAAAAAAATGACAGAAGATTACATGTTATGTACATACATGTTTGGTACATTAATCAATCATCAACAGAATCATCAACATAAGTTAAGAGATCTGCAATACACCTACTATATATATGCTAATCTATATATTATATATATATATATACCTGCTGCTGGATACAATATTATCAAGCCATATGATCATATATGATATATGATCAAATGATGATCATAATCTGTTTCCTCAAGATTTGATCATGCTGCTTCAATTCCTGGTGGCTGATCACTATTTTCACTCCCTTGTGTTTATGATCAGGCTAACAAATATATCACCATTATTATGTGCTGAAGATGCATGGTTTTATCCCAACACCACCAACTTCATCATCATGATCATGGGTCAGACATATATATGTAACCTGCTCATCACCATATGGAAGTAGATTCATGTTACACAGTGCCATGGACGATCCTGTACATGTACTGTTCGATTCCAACTTAATTAAGTTGAACTAAATGAATAGTAATATGTGAGAGAAAAACAAGTTGCATAGTTAATTTGTACAAAGTCTTCTATATTCATTAGTCAGAAATTTGACTTGTGCACTATTAGATAGTAAAGAAATTTCACATATTTTATGTCGTTTTGCAATACACAAATAAGGATTCGATGGAGAGGCTCATCCACGCCTAGGTTAGAGTTAGAGAATAGTTTGCCTACATTCGTATAGTGCTTGTTTCAGAAAAAATCAAAGAATCTCAAGAAATAAATAAATTCAGATATGTAGGATGGTATGTTAAAGGAACAAAGTTAGCAACTCATAATTAATGGCTAAGGAGTTTAAGGGCTACTTTAAACTAAATAAATAGAATAAGAACATTATATATGGTGGAGGTTCAGCAAAATCAAATGTGAATGCAAGGGTAATCAAAGGAAATTCTTAAATTTTAATGGTTTTTTTTTTAATTTTTTTTTTTTTTTTTTTTACATATCAGTAGAAATGGGAACCTCAATCTTTTGATTCCTATTTGTGAGATTTTATGGGAGAGAGAACTGGAGAACCCCAGTATTTATACAGTGAAGGTAGGTGGGATAATAGAATGGAGAGAGTCACCTAAAAGTTGTGGTGGGAAAAGCAAATCAAATCTCATGGAAAGGTGACTAGTCAATGGGAGCTTTCTTTGGCAATAAAATCTTGGAACTAAATCTTCAAGCATTATCCAAAGTAGTCCTTTTTCATGCCCAAACAGACTGCTTTTTCAGCACAATGAAGGGTCAGCAAGCTCATTAACAAATTTCTTATATGGAAATTGGACCATACAATCACATCCCTAATCTTTAGGTATCAATCACTCTCTAATCTTTAGGTATCTGTATCTAGTCTGAATTATATAAAAGGTTTTAAACAAAATAAATAAATAAATATAGTGAGTGAACCTTGTTAGATATGTACATGTGATGAAAAGAAGGTTCTTATTGCATAAAGTTTAACATGAATCATGTGTAAATTGAATTGATCATATGAGCATTTCTTACCAGGCCACATGATGATTGATAAGGAAACCACACACAAAATTAAAGGGCATGAGACTCACACGTATAAGAACTGACATTGATTTACCATAACACTAAGCTAAGAAAACATTTACATGAACTAATTTCCAAATAACCGAGATCTTGCATAGTCATCGAGAGTTCTTCATAAAAAAATAAATGAAAAGTTTGTAGATAGAATTCATCTTTATCGCCTATTGGCAAAGAGAACTATTATGAATATATGATATGGTGAAATGATGATGCACATTAAGAACTATCCAACAGTTAACATCACAAGCAACAATTTGCCCTACCATATCTTATTGGTTTATCCTTAACCAAAATGCCAAGGGTTATCACACTATTTTTTCAGTAAGTATTACTTTCTTTTTCTTTTCCTTTTTCTCCCCACTTGATTTTGGTGTTTTCATTAGCTGTGGAATACACCACTCTACATCAGTCTAGCCACAAAGGCAAACAACAACAAGAGATTAAGAATCTAGTATGTGCATGAACCTTCTCTATCTCCTAGCTAGCTTTATATGAAGCTATAATACTTGCTTATCTCCTTCCATCTAATCAAACTACTACTTGGGAAGAAACAAACAGAAAAGTCTAACTCTAGTCTCTAGTTGTAATATACTGTATCTTTTTCAAACATAATTGATCAACTTGTAAAGTAAAATGCTTCTATATATGTGTACCTAGGAGCTACTATAACTATGTCCTATTAGTATACGTACTTCTTCTGTCCAGACTTAGTTATCACATTGTAGATTACAATTAAATTTAAGATTTCTAGTATACTCCACTTCCTTTTAAAGAACAATTGCAGTTTGTTAATGTATTAGAATAGTGAAGAGATTGCATGCTAATTAACATGTTTGGCCTGGTACTTGTAACCAATCTCTACATCAAAAATATGATCGAGTAAAGATTTATGGAGGAAGACAAAAATCTGAATCTTTGTGAAGAAGATGATAGGTTTAGTTTGATCAACAGCAAAAACAAGTTAAATTTGAAGATTTGGCGTAACACCTTTGCAAAACCACCCTCTCAAGGCCAGTTACAAGACTTGCAACTGTTCAATCAACTTACCTAGCTATTAGAGCTAAAATGCACCTAGCTAGAGCTTCTCAACAAAATATGCATCTCTTACCTAGCTAGAGCTATATGCGCATAATGTATACACATATCTTACAATTTAAAGTCTCAAATGAAGTGAAATGCAATTGATAATTGGAGCTCATCAAATTTCAGAACTATATCCTATATTTGAGATATGCAAATTCAAATAGTGCAAGAACTAAACATACCATAATTTTTATGATAGGTCTCACGGATTCCGCATTCCAGAAGGCACAATGTCCCCAAGCAATCCTTGGCCGCTACTAGGAGGAGGAGGCAGTTGTTGGCTTGACCGAGGAGGAGCTGGAGACCGTGATTCTCCCACTTCACCTGGTGCCTCTTGATGATGAGATTGCTGGATAGTTGTAGTACTAACCGGAGCTTGTGCAATGGTAAGTGAATTTCCCTGGGGATATTGCATTTGTGCATAGAAGAATGGGGACGATGTAGGAGGAGCAAACTGGCCGAGAAAAGCGCCTTCATGACTCATAAATCCTGTGCTTCTGGGGAATCCAATTGTATGGTGACAGTGCTGCCCCTCATATGTAGTGATTACAACTGTAGGATCTTCGGATGAGCGTTCAACCCTTTTCTTGACTGTGCATTTGCTGTTAGTGCACCTATAATAGCTCCTGTAAATCCACAGAAAGTGATCTTGGCTATCAGTATCATTATAGTTGTTTACAAATTGCAATATAAGCACAAGCTTCAGCTCAATATATAGCATTTCCCACTAACTTAAATAAACATCAATAACACTGGATCACATTGTAAGGTGGACTTCACTATGACTTGCCGTATGCAGCCTTACCCAAGTCAGTATATTCGATATTTCTATTATATACATGATATGGGAAAAGATGTATTGCTAATTATGCAAGCTACATAAAACTTGACAATTGGTATGCACTTCCAGAATGAATTACACTAGTGAAGTTCGCAAATCTAGCCTGTATGGTTATACTGCTGCAGCAATTCACAATACGTACATGAATACTCCGCCAGTTTGGATTTACAAGTCACGTTACTAGCTAGTTATAGTTATTACTAAAGAGTTAACTAATGCAAAAATTAAGAGAGCTATGTAGCCACCTATTTTAAGTGGGTACTAGAAAAGTGATTACTATTACTTGGATCATTTAAAATAGCCTTAGATCTTGTATAACTCTATAGCTGAAGCTACAAATTGGAGTAGCTTAATAAGGTATGGAACTATTGTTCTCCTTTCCTCTTTCGCTTTCTATCGAGCTAATGATCTCCATGCCTACCAATGAGATGTTATTTTTCATTGCATGGTGCATTTAAGTTTGAAACATCATTCAATGGAGATGGTAGCTAAATTTGAGTATTCTTTAAGTGTAGCAACTGCATAAACTGTCCTATGCAGATCATTAAAACTGGAAGTGAAAGAGGAGTTAAGAGATAATATAAGAAAAACACTAGCATGGAATGTGTGACAGAGAATTTTGAATAACAAAAGAGTCGGATAATTATCATAAGACATCTAAAAGCTTAATTATGAATATTAGATAATAAAGATATTACATCTTCTTGGTTAGATCATACCATTATCATTAAACAAATTATGAGATATGAACTTGAAACCATAATAAGAATAATCAAAAAACATATATTGTTCTATTATATATTTTTTCCTAACAAGAATCTCCAATATCAAACATAACATTATGCTGCTATAACTTTATTCTCAGTAGTTCCCTGACAAGGAATATAGCAAAAAACTTTTAAGCACTCAAACTGAAAACAAAAATTCTAGAAATTTTTTGAAGCTCAAACATGCATGCCTTTCACGCAAAAACAGGATTAAAGTAATTAATGTAACATTAGAGGTAATTAATTAGTGCATCAAACGCATGCGAACCCTTCCAAAAAAGCATATACACACTATACCTTAGCTTGATCACTAACTAGGCAATAGACAAGAGTGGCTATAACATTCAATAAAGAATCAGTAAATGCATAGGAACCTAGCTATAAAGCAATGGTTATGGGGAGATAACTCTTGAAAGAACTTGCTAGAAAAGTGATTGCCACAATAGTTTATCATATGCATGATTAACGTCTTTAACATATTAATTAAGACGGAAAGAAATGATTAGTGAGCATTGATCTCACTCATCCAAACATAATATAACCTAATGTATAATAGATCATAGTTAAAAGAATAATTCAAAGCAAGAAAGACAGCATAAATTAATACTATCTCCATCTTAGAGTGATTGTTCTCATTAACTGTTCAAAATCAACATAACATAACTTTAATCATAAAATAGATAATTTGTCAATGAAAACATTTTGTTCAAATTTTAAACATAGTTTTGGAGTATTTTATATCACAATTACCTGAGCAAAATGTAATCAAAGTCATATCAGAAAGACAGTAAGCATGCATATTTCCTCTGCGAAATAATTAAGGTTGCATGAAAATGAATTAAATGTATATTAACCTGGGAAATGGACTATTTTTCACAGCTTTTTGCCCATATTTCCTCCATCTATACCCATCTTCAAGGTGATCAACTTCACTCTTGGTCATGAATGCAAACCGCGGTTGCCTAATCCTCTTTTGTGCCTTCTTCTTTGCCTTGGTCCTATATAGAACGAACAGCAGGTATATAAAGTATTGAATTAATTATATTTCAGTCACTAACATACAAAATAAACGAAAAAAAAATAATTAGAAATTAAAATGATCTCCCCATTAATATTCTTTTTGAGTCAATTCTGGCAAATACCAGACCTTTAACTGTGGCTTACGTAGAATGCGCCCCCTCTCTTTCCCCACCAAACACACAAAATAGACACAAATTTAAAGAAAGGTAATCAGCTCAGCTAGCTAGCTGGAATCTACTCTGAGAACATATATATCCTTCTATTTCAGTGAGCACAAGAATTGCACTACATGTAAAGCAAAATCATACTATAACACAATTTATGGGACCATTATGATAAGCACACTTGTAGTTCACATATTGTGATGCACATTTTATTCATAGTCATATGGAAATGGAGTCTGAGAAAAAAGAGAATCCGTTTAGGAGCATCATTCTCTAACCTTGAGGATACTTATGAGTCTCGTGTCTTTGTCATAATCCAATTTTTTTTTAAAAATGAGCAACAAATCCTCTTGTAAATTTTGAGTTTTATACCACAGTTTCTAATTTTGATGACTCTAGAAACTGATTATACACCTCTCTTTGTCTTTGTTAATCAAGTAAAATGTTGCATACATTTCGGCTTCCTCAAACCTTACCAAAGGCGGAATGACACTAGATTGTGTGTGGAGGACTTGAGGTGTTGCGACACTAGTCGGCCAGTTACCATTCGGTCAATGGCGTCACGACACTAATTTAATCAACCGGTTGCCATACCGTCACTGGTCGGCCTAGAAGGCGGTAACCTAGCTAGGCAAGTAGGCAAGAAAAAAAGAAGAGAAATTGGAGTTGAGGGCCTAGTTTGTGACTCCCATCACAAATATTAATATGGGAAAAACATACACAATCAAATGGGAACACAATTAAGCACATTGTATATGAGAAAAGCCAAACAAATATCAACCAAATCAAAGATTCTACCAAAGATCTACTACTAGCTATGCTATTTTAATTTTTTTTAAATAAAAAATGGGCCACCGAGAAAACAAAAGCAATTAATATAAATCAAGAGACAACCCACCAAACACACTCACTATGATTAAAGCTAAAAATTCATCCACCATTAACACCCTACACTACACTCATTTAGCCCCCATCAACCCAACTTATCATATATTCACATAATAATAATAATAATTATTATTATTATTATCGTAATTTTCATATAATTATTAATATTCTCAAGATACCCACCCATGTGCAATTGTGCACCAAAATATCTCATTTTCTCCACCCACCGTCCAAAAATCATCCATTGCAGAAAAATCTCTGATCATTATTCGAAAATTATGCGCATATGAATGCCGTACATTTCCCACGAGCTAAAAATTGAAAATTGTAGGAGAGAGAAAACAAAACCCACAAAAAAAAAAAAAAAAAGGCAAAATTCCCCACGCCATTCCCGCCGCAATAGCGGCTATGGCACTTTTCATTTCCACCACATTATAGTACTCATTTTTCAGCGATCCCCAAAAAAATCTCAAGAAAATTAAAATAATAATAATGGAGGAGTACTAATAATGACACCCCTATATTTTCGTGTATTCCCTTTACCCGACCCCATAACTTTTATCCCCAAAAACCACTTTTGACCTCGCTTAACATAAATTTTTAAATCCCCATTTTCAAAAACCAAATTCGATAAAAACAAAATTCAAAAATTAAACCAAAACGGATCATGACGAAGCGAAATGGTACGGAATTCGCCACTCACGAGATATCTGCCGTCACCGCTGCAGCTGCTGCCGCCGCTTTTTTGTCGTTCGGATCATCGGATGAGCTCGAGGAAGCCGAAGGATTCGACATCGCCGGGGCCGGAGTGTCCAGATTGTGATCGGGTAAGTACCCGCTGCAACTAGCTGCTGCTGAAGATGATGGTGGAGTATCGGACGGCTGGTATTCGTCCACCACGTCGGCTGTCCAGCCGAAGTCGGTGAGCATGTGGTGGTGGACTCTTTCGAGGAAGTAGACGTTGTCGGATTCTGAGTCGCCGCCACCGCCACCACCACCAGTGAGTGAGGACCAACTCGGTTCGGATGGGTCGGGTTTGTCCGAGTCGTCGTCCATCGGTGGTGTTGACTCGGATCGGGGAATTTGAGCTGGAATTATGGAGGGAGAGAGAGAGAGAGAGAAGGGGAAGAGAGAGAAATTATTAGGGTTTATGGTGAGAGGAGGGGACGCGTAAAGAGGGAACTTTTTTGAAGTTTGTTTTAGTTATGAATTGATGTGAGTGAGTGAGTCCTGTCAAATACAGAGGAGAGAGAGAGAGAAGTTTTTATGGGGGGAGGCGGAAAAGAAAGAAAAAGGAAATAGAAATGGGGTGTCAAATCTCAAAATGGTAGTACGATGCAGAGGGAAAGGGGAAATAATTGATATTCTCTCCTCGGAGTGAAACTTATTTGGATGAAATACAAAGTCCAAACAAATCCGAACTAAATTACTTGGTCCTGTTTAGAGTGGTTACTATTAGTTTTTTCGAATTAGGTTCGAACATGAAAAAAAAAAAAATTAAATTTTGGATATGAATTTGGACTCGACCCTTTGGCTTTCAAACTTCAAACTCCAAACCAAGATTGTTAATATTTATATAAAAAAAATTATTTTGCATTTATACATTTATATATATACATGATATAAATATATATACTTGAATTATTCATATCTCAATTAAGTCTTAACCCTCTCTAATTCAAAACAGTCACTCTCAACTCTTACTCAGTCTCATACCTAATTCGTCGCTCTCCTCGGCCTTACTTCGTTTGTTGCACCAATTCGTTGTGCAGATTGTTGCATCTTATCATGTACTAATATAAAGGCACTTGTGAAAACCTTGTGATAAGTATGTATTTTTTTTTTTTCTTAACTGAACGTTGACTTTTGACATTGTATCATCATTTGGGATTGTGTTTGAAATGTATGTTTAAATTGAATAATGTTGTATGAATTGTTTGTATTTAGGTTGACTATTAGTAGTATAAAAAATGTCTATATCTATTAAAAGGGGAAAAAAAATTACTAGCATGAAAGCCATGGGTTTCGTCATGAGAAATAATAAGTAAAATAAAATAAAAATCGGAAAATTTGGATTGGATTGGATCGGGTTTTGAAAAATAATTTGAATTTGGGTTCGGACTCAAAAATCAGAATCCAAATTTTTTCGGATTGGATTTGGACTTAAATTTCCGAGTCCAAACTATTACGGATTGAATTTGGATTTCACAAATATTCAAATTTTCACCCAACTCCCTCTGTTTACTTATGAAGATGATGGTTACTTAGTACTTTCAAGGGAACTGTTTTTCCAAAATTGGAAGTGTAATTTTTATTTGTGAACTGACCAAAACAGAATGCGTAACTTTCATTAACAAATCGATGGAGTATTTTCGCAAAATTTTCTTTATCAAAAATGGCTTATGTTTGCTACGCTTGAATATTTTTTTTATTAGGTAAGAAAAATGATTAGGAGTTTCTCTGCTCTCTGGTAACTCTCATCATTACTGAGTATACAATATCTTTAAAAGTTTTGTTTAGATATACATTCTGCAGTAACTTCCTAAATGGTAATTTCTATATATCTTAGCCATTCAATATGCACCTCGTGATACTTGTGAGTATTAATCTTGCTATCTTTTGATGCTTGTGTTGAATATCCATAACAAGTCTATAATCCACGAAATCTAAAAGGTGATTTGAATAGCCTGCAATAAAATTGTGCTATCCCCTTCAATGTTAGTGTATCCTTAATCTATTACTCCTACTTGAGATCATTTGTAAGTGCGGTGGCTTCTACGACAAGAATAGGTGTTGCATCTAAATTTTAACAACCAACTCTAAAACAAACGCAAAAATTTTATATCGGCCAGACTTATAGATCGTTAAGAAATTATAATTATCAACTAGTGATTGGTGTGAGTGTATGTGGCTTGGCACTCTCATCACTCAAGCAATGTCGAATTTTCAATTCTAGTAAATGGATAAATTTCTTACTGGTAGCACTTTAGCCCTTTCGTGGGTTGACCTGTAGTTTCATAATTTTAGTTGAAAATATAAGAAAATAGTTGAAAACTATTTTGACATGCTAATAAACTAGCTAGAACTGCAGTTGCAAAGCAAAAGCTAGTATTGGTAGATTTCAAAGATTGTCGTAGTTACAAATGTAGTTGTTGCTTCAAAAATTATTTGGTAGTTGAGAGAAGAAAAAAAAGGAAAACAAGTTTCAAATTATAACTTTTACTCATAAGCTAACTATTGGTGGCAAACATAACCTTAACTTTTAGAATGATATGAACCACAAAATCTTTGCTAACTTCACGAATTAAAGGTTTTGGACCTAGGTTACGTGAGAATAAAATTCATAAACTATATACATTCTAAATAGCCCACGTATATGCATATAAGATGGTGTCTCAAACAATTAGACTTATGAGAGCAGTCTTATACATGAGTTAAGTGATAATAGGTAGAAAATAATTATATTAAGAGTATTCCTCATACAGGGAAGAAAAAAGTGGCAGTTCTGACCGTATAACAAAATATACTGTCAAAAGTGTATGCAGTTACCTCTACACGATGTTTTCATATATAAAGACATATTAAAACATGACTCTCTATATAAATGGTAGCTTATTTGTTCAGGCTTATGTCAACTTGTCTATTATTAGGAGCTAGAATCCTGGATTAACATAACTTTAAAGTATTTGCATTAGTAATGCCTGACCCAGTATAAGTGGATTTTATATCTTATTTGATTATGTACTCCCTCCATGATTCAATGAAAGTTACAGTTACTATTGACCACAAGTTTTAAGTGACTGAGAAAGTTACCAAAATACCCTTACTTTACTATTTTTGAGATAGCTCGATAGTGACATATGAACGAGGGAGAAAGTAGATCAAGTGGGCAAATGGGTAAAACCGTAAAGGTATGTAGGAGCATCTAAAATGGAAGTGTAATCAACCTTTTTTGAGTCTTCACCCAAAATAAAAATTGTAACCATCATTTAAAAGGGGTATATATGAATGATAGGACATGGACTACTAATGGGCCTCATGAAAATTGATCCGAAATGGGCCACTATACGAAAGACCAATATAAAAGCGTCATTAGATTTGGATCTGAGCTCAGATATCCTTAATTGACAATGGGGCACAAGACTAATAATTGTACCACCTGGATTAATGACAATACATTAAACTTACATAAACTCCTCAATTCTTGCATTTTCTAAAATGAATAGACGTTATTTATTTTAGATGGTAGATGGTAAGGAGGATCATTCCTGAGCCAGCTTATCTCGGGATAAAGGACCAAGAGTTAGTGGCCACGCATTTGAGGGGGAAAGGGGGTAAGAAGAAAGGGGAATCTCAAATGCCCCTACTGGGATTCAAACCTTGGTGGTGGGGGAATACCACCAACGAGAATGCCACTAGACCAACCTTTGTTGGTTAAAATGGATAGGCGTAAATAAGATCACACATGCAATGATGTAATGTAACCAACTAACCATAACGTGGTGTACAAGTAAAAGCTGTTTTACTAGTGGACCAAACACCTACTGGATTTCGTGATCATATATACTTATGAACTTTAGTGGTCGTTTGGTTTCATACGAGAAGTGGTAATTTTCAAAAAAGTTGTATTTCACTGAAATTATAAGTTTACAAGAAGTACAAAATGTTATATCTCATAGCTGTATGAATATCAATTAACATGAAATTTAAAAATATCATATTATAATGATGGATACTATATTTTCAGAACATATCTCACAGTTGTATGAATGTCAATATTCATGCTATACCATTACCAACAATAATTCAATATATATATATATATATATATATATATATATCATTTCTCTATGTTGTACTATTTGAGAAGAATAATTTGAACATGTTGTCTCTTCTGTCTTCTTAACTTGCTGCCTAGACCTGAATTAGATTAGATTGCTAGCATATATTATTTGATTATTGTAATATACACATACACTCCTTGCTCACACATTATTATATATATACTTGTTGATGGACCTAACATGAATTTGTTGGCTGAAATGCAACATCTAGAATCGATGATTAGGTCTTGGGGCACACCAATCCCATTGGGTTGCTTCTTTTTCTACTTGGGTGCTATTGTAAGGTCCACCACATATATATATGTAAATAAATTTAGCCCTCAATAATGCCCTACTTAATTTGGTTTATTTTAACTCTCATCCCCATTTATGTTTAAATCATTACCAAGTATATATATCATACACGTACGGATGTGTCTAGTTGATTGCTCTATCAACCTGTATACATATAGCGTCAAAATGACGCGTTAAAATTGAGAGATATTTATGGACCAATTATGTTACCGACACTGATTGAACAACTTCACGAGCTTTGATTAAAGTGGACCAAGACCTTAGCAAATCGATATCCTCGTCTAACTCTATATACTCCTCCTCCTACTACTAATTAATAAGGAGGAGTCATTATTAGAAAACAGTGAGTAGTGGGTAATGATGCCATGATTTCTTGAAACAACCAAGTTGTGTTTTTATTGACATAAAACCTCTCTATCTCTAAAATTGAGAGTGACACTTACCATATATGCACCCCAAAAAATGGACCACAAACATTATCATTTTTTAATAGATTAGAATCTCAACTGCTCACACTCGGGCTAAATAGTGCAAAGGTGATTAAGGAAAATATCATGCATGAACCTATAGCTACCATATACAATCAATCACCATATATATGCACTAGTGCTCTTTTTTCATTTCTCCTTTTTATTTTATTTTTTCATTGTTTATTTTTATATTTGTGTGATTTAAAGAACAAGGCTAAAAGGTCACTTTCTCAGAATAATAAAATTGGGTTAACTAGGATAAAACTCAACAAAGATGGACCACATAGCAAAAGTGATGTGGCTTTAATTTGCTAGCTAGTTAGAGAGGATAAGGTCTTATTGGCATTTAGGCAGTTCCCACTTGTGTTTACAAGAAATAAAGAGAATAAAATTCCATTTTCCATGCCTTTTGTGCTCAAAGGTCTTAAACATGGCAAAAAGGCAAATCATGGATTTCATATGTGTCACAAATGAAGTGGTTCAATATTTATGTTAATTGCAAGAAAAAGGCACCTTTGGTGTGTTTTTTCCAAACTCAATTTCTTTCAATACATGATTGATTTTACAAACAAATAGCCCATCAAAATGACCAACTATGAGCTCTTTTTGGAGTTTTGAATTCACAAGGTGAAGGAATTTCCAATCATTCAAGAATCAGAGCCATAAAGAAGAAAAAAAAATCTAATCATTCGAGAATCAGGGCCATTACTCAGCCAATTGAGCGAAAAGGATAAAGGAAAAAGAAACGCGGTATTCATCTGTAGAAAGTACTACTACAACATAAAGAACAAGATGCACTTGACATATATATATATATAGAAGTATATTATACACATATAAGAGAATCATTATATGAGATGACTCTGCACATAGAAGAAATTCGTTTCTGAAATACGCACTACCAAAGAAAGTTATTCTTCTGACAACATGCTTTTACTAACAGCTTAAAAACTATAAGATGATTACTTTGAATGCTCTAACTAATTAACATTTTATAATATGATCATTGCTAATGAATCAGAAAATGTACTAGCTAGATATTGGCATTCTCTTACTAATATCAACCACATAAGGGTTATTTAGATCAAATATACATCAAACTTGCTTGCATAAGCATCACATGTGTAAATAATATTAAAACTCCAATATGGAAATAGAAAAAAAAAAACAACCAACACCACAACTAACCCAGTACCACTTGCCTTAATAAGAATTGATAGATCTCCTATTAGTAAAATCACTCTTAACTCCAAAAGCTAATGAGTCATAAGATATCTAAAAGCCCTGATCTTGATGGTGTGAAAAGAACAAACTCAAAACTTAGAATTGATTGGAGTACCTTATAAAAAGCATACTCATCACTTGTGTTGCAAGAAAGTTTAAGTGGATGCCTCCCATATTTCCATTTAATGTCTACTTTATTACTCCATTCCTCTATTTTTTATTTTTTTTTCCTGCATGCAACTTTATTTGATCTTAAATTACAAAATATATATCATGATTTATGTTATAATAAAAAATTGTTGTATTTCGTATAAGGAAAGAATTTGTGAATTTTATCCATATATTATGAGAAAAATCAATAGTAATAAACAAAATGGACAGATAATTTTGAACAAAGGGTATAAATTTTAAATTAAAGTTTGATTATTAGTACTATATGATAATTTCCGACATTTATAGGTGATCAAGCTACTCCAATTTAAATTTCAAATTATCTAACAAATTTGAAAAACATCCAAGTTTTTGAAATCTAAATTCTCACATCAGTTTCAGAGCAACAAGTGAAAGTTGATAATGTGTGACACATGTCATCAAATGAAGGGATCAAGTTGCATTGAATAATACTCCATTAAAATTTATAAGAGTAATGTTTTCAATTTTTGCATGTGCAAAAGCAAGGGCAACATATATTTTGGTGTTTAGAAGAACAAACTTTCTTTCTTTTTGGACACAGTTAAAAGACACCTCCTAAAGATCAGTTTTGGATATTTCACGAATATATTCATGTAGGTGCTCCCAGAAAGCTCGAACCCCCAACCCTAGTGTATAAATTCTCTCCCTGATCTAGTGTGTAAGTTAAAACTTGTTTACCAGTGGGACAACACCTCTCGGGTAAGGACGGCAAATATTACTCCCTCCGTTGTGAGTTGTGAGTTGCGGAAAATCAAGCGTAACTTTCATTTGAGAATGGATGGAGTACTCCATAATAATATGCGTTGCATTGATAAGCTATTGGGCTGGGCCATTGGGGGCCCATAAATAGAGTTATAGGCCTAGGGTCACTACCAGAACTAAACTTAGCTAATGGAGGTACACGTAAATCAATCATATTAATGTGACCTTGAGATGAGCTTTTTAATTTAACATCTGAAAACAACATCTCTGAAAATGATTTATTTGGGTGATTTTTACAATTATTCACCTAATCCTAGAATGCTAGGCAAGTTGCAACACAAAGGGAATTTTTTTTAATTATATATATTTTTTGAAATATCTTACGCAATCAAGAAGGAATCTTGTTTTCCACTTTCACAAGAAAACTTGTAATAACACCGATTCCTTTAAATATTGAGATATGATAAAAATGAAACCATTATCATCAATTGATGTCATAATCACTAGCTTTGATCAAAGCTATTGGTAGAAAAAGAAAAGACCACCTAGCTAGCATCATCTCAAAATAATTTCGTTTTTTCACTAATTTCGTTTTTTCACTGTTTATGTAGAAGAGAGAGAGTAAACAACAAAAATAATAACGATAATATCATTTGCAGTGAAAGTGTGTATTCTTAACAATATCAGCATCAACATTAACGCAATGCCTCCAAAAAGACTCCCACCTAGGTTTGGTAAGGGGAGTTTGTTGTACGCAACCTTACCTATGTGAGAATAGAGAGGCTGTTTTCAATTGACCATTGATCCGAAGTGTGGCGACCATTAGTATCTTCACAGTAAATAAGAAGTGTAGTGAAATAAAAGTATGTATTCTTAACATTAGTTGAAAGTTCAAGGATACTCTAACACACCTGGAAAAAAAAATTATTATACTATGTGCATTTCATCAAATTAAAGTTCAAAGGTATCTCAGAAAAATTTCCTAAATAAAAACTATACTACTCTATCATCCTATCCCATCTTTTAATTTTGTAATTTTTTGATAAATACCACAATTTGAATCTCATAAGTAATTTCATTTCATAAATCTAAGAAGTTGGACTATTACACATGAAAATATTGAACAATGAACCACTATAATTTAAAGGAAAACTCACTCCAAGGGCTATAATTAAGAGACAAATTTTGGTTTAGGACAAATTTATTATTCTCCTCTGTCTGAAAATTTCACTCTTACAGTTTTTGGATGTTCTGAATTAGTTGTCAAATCTGATACAATAGTAAACATTAAAATTTTCATGTTTCCAAGGAAAATTAAAATAAGTAAACAAAGCTAGATGGAAGGAGGATAAACTCCCTATGATTCATAAACAAAGAAGAAATGTTCTTCATATGAGCAACTTGATACTTCAAAAATGTTATTCAGCTCTTCAAATAGTATAACTTAGCCACAAAATTGGCAAAAAACCATAGCAGCACACTTGTTTATTTTGTACTACTACTTACTATTGAAAGTGTTGGGCCATGGGCCAATGAGCCAGCCTCTTATTGGTGCAGGAACAAGGGCTGCAAATGGGATAGGCCCAATAATAATGTTGAGCCTCCCACTGTGTTGGGCACATTAAACTGATTACAAACTAAAAGTTCCTAACTTTACAGCTACCAGTTTTTACCTTGAGTAATAAATCTACAGGATGATGCTGTTTTTCACATATATATACTTGATACAAAGGGTTTTAGAACTTCAGATAAACCTGAGGCCTTTATTGCAGTTGAGTATATATACTATTCTCATGGAAGGATAGCAGGTTCAATCCCCCATATATCTTTGGCATACTGGTGAATCGTTCGGTCGCTGCTGAACTTGGCCGAACCAGCCGTGTTCAAGATTGACATCCTGGTCCATTTCTGCACCAAAGTATTCATATATCATATGAGGATTTTGTAAGAACGTCTTGTGTTAATAAAATTATGGAGAAGATGATTATAACTTTTTTCTTCGATTTCTTTAGTTCCCTTTTATTTTTCTTTTGGTTCTGTATCTCAATTATGATGTGCACAGGTGTAAAGAAAACAACAATCCCAGTAACTGCATCCTGCTCTATTTCAAAGAAGTATGGATCATAATCAAATGGCCAAATTCCTTTGTTGCGCATATCTCTTGTTGTTAAGCTAAACAGGACAAGATCATTTGTTGCGCATATCTCTTGTTGTTCAGGATCTTAAAGAAGGATTCTATGGTGCTTATGAAATATATATATATATGCAAATGCAAAGTTTCAGTTATGCAGTTAAGCAGACTCACTTTCTGATCTTTATATGCCTC
This sequence comes from Mesembryanthemum crystallinum, assembly GCA_030267885.1. Lineage (NCBI taxonomy): Eukaryota > Viridiplantae > Streptophyta > Magnoliopsida > Caryophyllales > Aizoaceae > Mesembryanthemum > Mesembryanthemum crystallinum. Next base: position 23,300 of record BSSO01000278.1, read on the forward strand.
GTCAACCTTCTCTTGGCACTCTATGTAACTAGGGAAGTCCTTGCCCACAAGGAAATAATCAGCACGGCCATACCCTTCATCTCCTTCAAGCGATCCCATCAAGTTCTCGTAGTTGAATGAACCAAAAACCCCAGTCTTAATATACTCCTTTACCTCTTCAAACCTGGGATCTGGAACAAACTGCAAAATATACACAAAATATCAGCGATTTGAATAGTTATTTATTATTTATTATTTTTTCTCTCTCTTTCTCATGTGCTAGAGAAAGATGACATTAGTTTCTCCTTTTTCTACAAGGAAATAGAATAGTCATGAACAGTATTTGATGATGAATCTGTGAGCATTACTGAATCAGAGTTTTAACTTGTAGTCATGTATCACCAGAAAAACCAAGAGATGTATGCCAGTATGCCTACTATACCTTCCCCTCGGCTCTTTCTTGCCTACAACCAGAAACTTCATGAGCTTTAACGCCAAAGAGAAAAAAGTTATCCTCTCCTACTTCTTCCCTTATTTCAACATTAGCGCCATCAAGAGTCCCAATCAGCACACATCCATTCATAGAAAACTTCATGTTGCTGGTTCCACTGGCCTCCATTCCAGCAGTACTGACAAATTATGCATCAACAAAATTAATTCAGTGATATGTGAGAAGGGATGAAGAGGGGAGGGGGAGGGAGAGGGAGTTATGTCTACTTGGTGCCTCCCCAATATTGGAAGTGAAAGTTTTCATACCCACAGCAAATATTTACCACGAAGATTGCAATGTTTTTACGAATTGCTCTTAATTAGGAATAGGTTCAACAAGAAAGCAGTGTTGCTCGAAAACAATTGGGGCCAGGAGTAGTGCTGCAAGAAATTGGGTTTCATTATTTGCACATTCTGTGGTACTTATGAGGAATCTCTCAAATTTCTGTTGCATATAAGCTTGTGGATACTGTTTGCTTACTAATTCAGTAGCTTATATATCATTACTTGCATATCTCGTTCTTTGTAGGCTTCCTTTATCAGCCCAACTTCACTAGGAAAAACCACACAGCAAATTGGAGAGAGATGGGAATTTTAAGGTTTGTCCAAGAGGGTTAAGCTGTGGCGAATATAGACCTGCTCAAGTTTCAACGTAATCTTGACTAACCAGAATCAAGAAACAAGCCTAACAAGATACTGCAGTAACAAAGACTACGCCGTTTAAGATTTCTCTTTCTTCTATTATTTGGGGGTGGGAGTCCTTCAGTCACAATTCAGGCGATAAAGATGCTTTCAACAGTGTGGTGTAGTGATGGTAGCCTGAGTCTAAATGTTTGTGGGAAAGGGGGTGCATACGTAATGCATAAAAGTGAGCTACATGGTCAATTTAATGTGTGAAACCAAGATACCTGATATGCTGAGAGAGCTCACTGCCAGGAATAAGCACTTCCGCAACACTAACATTGTAATCTGGGACAAACACAACCTGAAGAAGAGGGAAAGAGGGTTTAGCGAGTCAGAGAGAAAACAAGATAGAAAGTAAGGATAATCATCATACATAGTTAATAAGTAAAACATAAACAATGTTGTTTTTGTCTCTGTGTAACCTTAAATAACACCCTTCGACATTGTTATCCAAGTAATCATCTAGCCAGAAAATGATCGTCAGAAAGAAAGAGACTGTTTGAATGTGGACTACTATTGTGCAACAGACAAGCTCATGTACAAGGTAATTCCATACTTGTAGAAATCATTCTGCTCATGGATGTGGTACATAAGCCTTCCCCAAAATCATGACCGAACATAAGATCTTCACTAGAATGATAGGGATTTGTAAATACTCATCATACCAATTTTGAGAAAATGTCAATTTGTGAGCATCTGACTGTGTATATTGACATGGAAAATGACACGAATGAATAATGAGAACAGAAACATTCTAATTTTATCAATAAACCGTACCTTCAAAAGATCGCCTATTTCAGGATCATGGTTTATAACGGCACCGACATCTGTGATGAACTTTACTATCCTCTTAGCTTGGACATACGTGGCAAATGCTTTTCCTCCAAATAAACATACTCGGGGAGCATATTTGGCAACCCTTTCCTCACGAGTCATTTCTTTCATCTTTTTGTAACGATAAACAATTCCCAGAATATTCAATAGTTGCCGCTTGTATTCATGGATACGTTTTACCTGAAACAGAAGCTCAGTTATTCTACTTTTAAGCTGTAAGACACCTTATAAGAAAGTACACTTAACAGTTAACACATGTATCTAATCACTCTGTATGTTTATGGTCAGTACAAAACAGTCCATACTGACTTCATGATGTAATTTTCTATGTCTATACTCTATAGTCAACTTCAGATGCAATGTTAAACATAAAATCTATATACAGTTCATCCAGGCATAGAAGCTCTTAATTCCACCAGATAAAACCCTCAACAGTAAATTTTACTCAGAAGGCACATCTAAGCAAATAGGCCTCCCTTGTCTTAGTACTAAATATGTCATAGAAATTATTAATCACATACAGGGAGGTCTCATGGTCTCTGGCAAAATAATTCTTAGGGTAGATGTTTTGCCAGCTGGTTTGGATATTTTACGGGTAGGTTTAAATAAGAGATCACACACGATGATATTAATGCATTTGCCTCATCACCTGCCTCTCTACCTCAAAGTGAAACAGACCGAGATTAACACTTTCACATAATTTATAATCAGGAATACTGTCATTAGTTGGAAAATACCTGCACATCAAACATTGCATCTGGGCTGACAACATATCCAGTTTTCTCTTTCAGAAAGGCTACAATCTTCATCTTGTTGATCCTTTTTGCTTCTCTCCATTCAGATTGAAGTTCTTCATTATCAGCAAACTGCAAGCGAGTGATAACTGTTATTGAAGCCAGCAGCACTTTATGACACAAAATTGTTATCTTCATCTATCTAATTAAGTGAATGGATAAAGTTTCTTCACAATTATCACACAAGAAATACAGTAGAGAGGCATTCTGCCATCCAACATAGTGCAAAAATGCAGCTACTTAAGATATTGAAGGCCAATGCCGTGGAACAAAAAGCTCTCAACTTGGGATTGCAACATAAACAGTATGCCCAATCCAGATTTTAGGAGCACCAGAGATGAAATGTATGCAAATGTATGTTAAACTTGCAAAAGATACTAGACAAACCTAAAATTGTCTTTGATATTACCCTGTTGTCGTTGGTAATACTTTTCTCTACAGAAGCAATCATAGGAACATCTATAGCAAGCAAGGCAACATTTTAAAAAAAGTACCATAGTTTCCGGGAAAAATGCTACTCCCTCCGTTTCATTAAAATCTTTACGCCTTGATTTTGCAAAGTCAAAGTTTTTAAAGTTTGACCATTAATATAAGAAAAAGTATAACATTTTTCAAAGTAAAAAATAATATTTTTGGATTCATCTTAAATAGTATTTTCAAAACATCAAATTTTTATAAATTTTCGAGTTTATATAAATACAATTATTCATGGTCAAAGTGTCGTTTTGAAGACCGTGCAAAGTCAGGGCGTCAAGGTTTTTATGAAATGGAGGGAGTATCATGCATTTACCTTCCGTAGTTCTGCTAGCTTTTCAGTTTCCAGCACCCAGTCTTCTGATCCAGTCCACTTGGTTATAATTGCACTAAGAGCTGGATTACAAAAACGGATCCACCTTCTAGGTGTAACACCATTAGTTTTATTCTGAAACTTCTCAGGCCACAGCTGCAATAAAGCAACCAGCCATCAAGATTAGCCAAAAGTACACTCTACACGTGATAATAGTACACAAGGCAGACTAATGATTCACTTGAGCGTTTTACCTCATAGAAATCATTAAAAACATCATTTTTTACTATTTCACTGTGAATCTCAGCAACCCCATTTACTGCATGCCCACCAACAACAGAGAGGTTAGCCATGCGAACCACTTTTGGTAGCTTAGGATCTGGTTGAAAAGTTGGTCCCTGTTTCTCTTCAGCAGATACTGCGTCCGTTTCATCCTTCTTTGAGGTCGGCTCCTCTGCTGCTTCAGATGAATCTATTTCTTCCACAGGTTCATCTTTGCCAGGAATTTCTGCTTCTTCAGTCGGAGTAATAAGGGAGTCATTCTGCGGTATACCAAGCAATTCTAACACGGAAGCAGGTAACTCAACATTGTCCATAATTCTCATCGCTTGTAGCTTATGTTGCAACAAGTCAAGATCTTCAGTACCATATTCAGCAAGTATGGTATTAACAAGCTGGAAACATATGGAGTGAGAATGCAAAAATCAGAACGCAAAGAACTAAACTGAGAGCATGTTACATAATATCAGCTTCTGAAACTACCTCCTCATCAATCAACTTTATAATCTCAACATGTCGAGGAAGCATTTTTTCGATAAGGTCCAAACTCCATTTCTCCAATGCCTCTGGTAAAACTGTGTGGTTCGTGTACGCAACAGTTCTGGAAGAGAGATCAGCGAAGAGTAAGGAATTGCGTTAGCACTACTCCAGATTAAGGTGAAGCACAGATCAAGAAAACGATGAGTCTAAGCCAGAGAGGAGANTGAAAATTTTACACGACCATCTACAATTCCTCTCCCCTATCTAATGGATTATATTCTTAACTATGCACTGTTAATAGTGCTTAAAAAAAGTCACAAAACTCACTAATACATTATTGGAAAGAAAAAAAAGAAAAAAAGAAATCCACACGTTTACAGTGTGCGCATAGCCGCACACACACACACACATACCGAAGGACAACTTACTTTTTTGTTATATTCCAGGCTTCACTCCAGTTCAAACCCTTGACATCCATCAGTATTCTAATGAGCTCCGGGATGCAGAGTGTTGGATGTGTGTCATTCATCTGCACGGCAACCTTTTCAGGGAAGTCTTCCCAATTCCCAAGATGTCCTGATCGCTTTTCAAAGCGTGCTATAATATCTTGGAGTGAAGCAGAGCACAATGTATATTGCTGCTTTAGTCGAAGAGTCTTTCCCTCTAATGATTCATCGCCAGGGTACAATATATAGCAGATCTGCTCAGAATAAGACGTCACAATCATTGGTTAATACTTAAAACTTCGAAGGCCGATTTTCTGCATCGTAATGTAGAATTGAGTTCACCCTATTAATGGATATCTATAAACAGCACCACAATTTAATTATTAAAATTTCAGGGAATCTTATGGCATATCTAATCAGTAGACACGCATGTGAAGAAAGTGACAATGATGTCGCACAAAAATAATGAATTCGTTCAAACCTTCTCTGCATTTGTCAGTGCCTCATAAGCTTTGGCATGTTCACCAGCATTAAAAGCACCTAAATCAAGAGCTTCTGATGGAACCTTTGTAGACCATAACCTAAGATTAATGGTCGTTTTAGTTTTATATCCTGGAATTGGGACGTCATAGGCAACTGCTTTAATGTCTTCTCCTCCTATCCATTCTTTACTCCCATCTGACCTCGTAATGACTTTACCGAAGAATTTCACCGGATAAGAGATGTCATTTCTTACAATTTCCCAAGGATTACCTAGCTGTCAGAAAAATGCTTAAATTGTTAGTAGATAAAAAGAAGACCATGACTGGAAATAAATTGATAATACGAGTAAATAAATAATCGCTAATAAAATTTAATACATTCGTTCTAGCTAAAGCCATGCTAAACTGGGAGTAATGCAATAAGATATAGATGACATTGGATAAATGTTCATACCTCGAGCCAGCTTTCAGCAACTTCTTCCTGACCATCTTTGGTAATATGCTGCTTGAACAACCCATACTTGTACCTAAGTCCATAGCCCCATGCAGGGTAATTTAGTGTAGCCAGAGAATCCAAAAAGCAGGAGGCCAGTCGTCCTAGCCCCCCATTTCCTAATGCAGGGTCTGGCTCCTGTAGATAATTCATAAAGAAAAGCAACTTTAAAATAGGGAAACACCTTCATCTTTAGACAAATGATTTACAGGTCTCTGCTGTAGAGCCGTTCATTGTTCTGAATCTGATTATGTCCTAACTCAGATATGGATGTATGTTAACAGAAATTCTCAGTTGGCTTCATTTCCCCAGACAAGCAGTTACGGTCCAATTTATTCCCACCCCCAGATTTCTTGGGGTAGCTCCTCTACCCCATCTGACAAACAAAGAACCGAGTCTAGAATCTAAATTCTACGAAGGGCGTGGTTTCAAAGAGTCGAGATATATGCAGCTTTACCCGTGACAGGCAAAGTGGCTGTTTTCACAAAACCCTCAGATAAAACATCCAGATAAGAAGCTCCATGTATTTAGTTAAAGTAGCATTTTGAAAAGATTGCCTTGTAACAGGGTAGAGCTTTAGTACTTACCTAGTTACCATAAGCGTATTTCACGTTGCGTAGAGCATGAATGTTTAATGATTTGACATGTAACTCATATTGTCTTCTTCAGTTCTTTTCTATATTTATCATCAATCGGTTCAATGGGCAAAGCATATACGTTTTCATTGAATCTTATATTTAGATGTATGTTGATAAGTACTAAACCTCCAGCTTTATCTTGATAATACCCAAGAAAGGAGAAAGGCAAAAGGCTTCAGCAACCTATTCAAAATCAGAATATTCGTTTTGTATGATTCATTCCTCTCTAGACATGTTAATACACCCCCTTGTGTCTTTGTATGGCTGATCAGAAGAACATACTTATTAATATCACATGTTAATAATGCAGGGAATCAACTTCGACTTTGTCTCCATTTTCAACTTATATCTACTTTCTCTGCAGATTATATGGTTTAATTCTCCTGCTATGAGGTACCATACCACTATCAAACTATTTCAAATAATTTACAACAGAGCCCCATAGTAAAATGAAAGAACTATAATATTGCTGTAGAACCTGCTCAGCGACTGCTTCAAGGTTACATCCAAGCTTTGTCAAAGCCTCTGCATAAGCCCCTGATAGCTCTAGATTGCCAATCGCGTTCAACAAAGCTCTGCCCTAAACTACCACAAACATATTAAGATAAGTTAACAGAGTGGAAATAACAAAAAAAAACCTCAAGTAGTAGTCATTCATACTTCCTAAAGAAGAAAAGAACAATTTACTAGCTGTGACTGTTTACACTTTCTTCTATGAGCAACATATCAAACTTTAAAATACTTTATACTGTGATGTGAAATAGTACAGTAGATATGTGCTCTTCGAATGCAGTCTAGACACAATAAGCCAAGAAACCAAAATTAACCTGTAAAAATTCCATTGATAAGTAATAAGCTTGTTTCATATTTGTCTTCTCATAATATTCATATGTAGCATTCCAATTGATGATAAGCATATCACGAACACTTTCTGCAGTGGCAAAGTATGCCTTGGGAAGCTCAAAATGCTCAGGGGAGAAGGAAGGTGTGAATTCTGCATGATACTTAATGCTTGACGCTATTGATCCAGAATCTGGAGCAATAGAATCTTCAACACCTTTTGATCCTAAAACATATAAAACAAAAACTTTTAAATCAGCAGAGCAAAAAACACACCAAAGTAGTTCTAATTATTTGAAATATATTACTCCCCCCATCCCACAATGATTTTGAAGTTGACTTTTTCAAGTGAAACTATTCAATTCTGATAGCACTTATCTTGCAAAATACAATATATTAGTTGATGTAAAAAGTTGAGACTTACAATGAGAAAATAGAGTATAAGTTTAGAACCACGTTTTTTCCATACAATTTAAAGTAAAGTTATATCTGGCTGGGAGAATTTATCGGTCAAAGATTCAACTTGGAGATTGCAAAAGTCCACCATGATAATCACAATGGGATAAGGGTTGTTTAAATATTTTACCAAAATTTTTAACATCCTTAAAACCTTTGGAGGAGCTATAGAAAGATGGCAATTTTCCAGTCAACAAAAAGATGAACACATGAGGGTCAAATGCCCCGACCTCGACATGACCGACCTATATTGACATGCCTACTCACAAGTGACAAATCTACCCAGATCAGAAACTCTAAGAGCTCATGTCAAGGAAAAAATTGGGAATCAGTTATTGCTCAATCGGAACCAAGGCTGCCTCTCGACCAAGAGGGTGCGATCATAAACCCGAGTGAGGTTGCAACCCAAAACCATTTAGCAAAGGGTGAGGTAAGGTCATAAACAAGCTCGAGGCCACTTCATTTGGCAATATCAAACAAACCCACTTTAACACCAACCCCAAGCTTCCAGGTGGAAATGGGGGGATAAATTAAATTAAACAATATTTCCACCAAATTTCATTAATTCACAATTACAGATTTAAAAAAAAAAAAATGCAGTGATTGGTACAGATTACAGGCAAGGATTTCCGTTTTTTATTATTTGTTTTCCTTTTCTGCAATGATAATCCTCCACCACTACATCAAGAACCTATCAAGAAACAAAAGACTAATTCCAAGGAAATTACGTGTATTTCTCCATAACATTAACACAAAATTTCCTTAAAAGTAGCGATATTTTCCTTAGACATTATTGGCACCCGAACAATTTGCTAAAATAGGAAAGCAAAAACAGAACAAGAATGAACAAAAATTCACAAAAAAAATAGCCGAGAAATAAGAGATAAGGAAGAGGAAACCTTGTTGATCTTCAGTGACAGGATCCTTCAATCTAGGGTCAGTAAAGACATTTCTGATACCGAGATTCCTCCGAGAATGCTTGAAATTCGAAGGCGGAGACTTGTAATTGACAAGCAAAGGATTCAAGCTCCTGATTCTGAAACTAAAATCGGAGAAAACTGCGATTGAATTGGACGGTGAAGTTGATGAACTCGCCATTTGAGAGGATTATTGAGACAACACACACTCTCTCTCTCTCTATCACTCACTGATGATGAGTGAGGAAAAATGGAGAGAGAATTTAGGGCAAGAAGAAGCAAAATTGGGGTTGATTGAATTTGAGAGAAGAGAAGAGAGAGAGAGAGACGTTTGTGTTTATTGTTGTTTTAGCAAGTGGAAAGGTTTTCAAGTGAAGTGAGTGAGAGTGTGAGTGAGTGAGAGTGTTTGTTTGTTGGTGGTGGGAAGTGAGCGTGAGTGAGATGAACAGATGATGAACTGACTTGAAAAACGCAGACATTTTGTTATTATCCGTCGTCTGTGTCTGTATGGCTGTGTCTAGCGCTACGATTATGAATGAGTCGATACACTCGTGAGCCGATGGATGAGAATTCACTCAATAATAAACGAGATGGTTAGAAGTATCTTTTCATTTGCCTCGCAGATATACTTGATCAAAACTTGCTTCATGAGTCAAGCACGATCGTCAATTTGATACTCGTTTAATAGACGGGTTGATTATGAGTATGACGATACTCGATTCGGCTCAACTCGTTTACTACCCTAGTTGTGTCAGATTAACATTTTTGCACTACCAAGGAGTTTATTATAAACCACCCCGAGTTCTAGGAGTTTATTATAAACTAAACCACAAAATAGAAGCATGAGGTCTTGAACCTGGATATTCCTGAAATTCTAGGGGTGATGCTATAGACTTAGATGCCACTACCACTTTTACATATAAGCCCAAATATGATTACAACGTAAAACCAATCGGCAATAAGAGAAAGGAGTTCACTTGACTTTATATAATGATGTTTCAACCTATATTCTCTAGGTGTGGGACTTTTAGTCTCCACTTTACTCTAACCATTTTATTATACTTTTGTATAGATGATATGGAGACTATAAATTTATAAACCTTCGAAATGATAATAGATGATGTGGCATAGACTATAAATTCGGACAGATATAGGGAAATACTCCCTCCGTTTCACAAATATAGGGCCTCCTCTATTATGTGGGTAAAAAATTATCAACTTTGACCACTAATTTATGAAAAAAATATATTGATTCACAATACAAAAATAATATCAATAGATTGATCTTTGAAAGTACGTACATTCATATTATTGTATGCCCATAATTTCTTGACAATATATAAGAAAAATATTAAAAGTCAAATTGCGTCATCAAAGATCATGAATAAGTCAAAAAAAAAAAAAAAAAAAAAAAAAAAAACTAATAATTGACTTATATAATCATTACGTTACAAAATAGAACATCTAACCATTTTTTATAGTACAATAATTTACGATTTGAGATGCTCTAATTAATATTTCGAAGTCACACCCTATATGATGATTTTGAGTTAATGACATTTAAGAGGTTGATTACATATGTTGGGAATTTTTTCATTGTAAATATCAAAATAAGGTTTACATAAATGTAATGATATTTAATAAAATAATTTCATCACTGTATTATAAAGCGGAAAAATGACACTTTATGGCAAAATCAACTACAGTACTAAAGATATTTCATAGTTATGAGAATTTGGTAATTTCCCTAATGTCACGACAGATTGCGGGGACCAAATTTATATTATTCACATGCTACGGCAAGATATTTTGGCAAATTGGCAAAAGAGTGTATTTTTTTTTTAATTTTTTTGGCTTGCATTTTACATAAATGACTACCTTTACACAGGTGATAAACAAGTTAATAACAACTAAAAATTCCTGTGGTACCCCTGAACTTTGGCCTAATACCAGTGGCGTCCATACTTTTTCAATAATGCCAGTGGTACCCCTAAACTTTGACTTTAATATTTTTCGTACCCCTGAACTTAGACTTTAACGTTTTTCGTACCCTAATGGTTGATAGAGCTCATTTTCCGTTAGATTTTTTTTAACTATTTGACTTAATTAATGTATGGGGCACTATAAAATGACTGATATACCCTTACTTGCCTTAATTACACAACTGTAAGGTATTTGACAAACATTCCTCTTATAAATCTAAAGAAGTTTTTTGGATGTATGACAATGGTGGGTGGGTTGATTTATAAGTGAAAGGCCTATCAAATACTTAGCCGTTGTGTATTAAGGCAAGTAAGGGTATATCGGTCATTTACTGTGCCCCATAAATTAACTAAGTCAAATAGTAAAAAAAATCTAATGGAACTCTGTCAACAGTTAGGGTACAAAAAACGTTAAAGTCAAAGTTCAGGGGTACCAATGGCATTATTGGAAAAGCGTGGGCACCACTGACATTAGGCCAAAGTTCAGGAGTACCACAGGAAATTTCCGTAATAACAATCTCTATATCAAGTAATAAGAGGCTCATACATTTTGTTACATATAGGAATTTATTTATGAAATGCTCAAAATTGTATATTAATAGGTGTCCATAGCCACGTTGTTACACTTTGGAAGTTGTTAACGAAGGGATATGATCTATCATGATTGGGAACAACCAGCAAGCAGTTGTATTTACTAAAAAGGTGGGTGGTATTAATTAGACTCCATACATTTTTGGTAGGAGTATTTAATTGTTTAGCTTTTTGACTTAGCAGGTTTTTTTTTTTTTTTTTTTTTTTTTGAAGTAAGACTACTCTCAACTAAGCAATTTCTCTATTCGCAAATATCAAACTTTCAACTTTGTTTATGGATGAGATTATTGAACCATTTATAACAACAACCCGGTCCGTTTGTTAAAAAAAATAAATCTAACTAGCAAACCGTTTCTAACTTAGCCGACTCATGGTAAGTAGTAGCTAGTCTCAAACGACTTCCTGCTCTATATATGTTGAGTATTAATTTTTGTTGATTTGGTTGATTTTTAATTAAATATTACTGATTTTGTTGAACTATATTGATATAATTTTTACTTTTGCTTGATCAAATAAAAAAATAATAATAAGGGAGAAATTCTTGATGTAATAATGGCATGCATGGTTTGTCTACGATATGAGTATGTTAACTACACAATTAGATATTTACCTTTGAGAAAATATTGGTTTTGTAGACTCAATCATTTTATTTCATTTTATCAATAACTCTCTTGTCAGGTTGCCTGTTACATCAGATAAGTACTAAGCAAGCAAAAAGTAGTACTGTGTAAGTAAAAATCAGTAATGGAGTGATATTGGATGAGAAAAAAGTGATACTAGTATTTTTGATGGTCACTACCGGCTTTTAGGTCACCACTACTATTTTTTGTTTGTCCAGTACAATCTGCCCGATATATCAGGCGGCCTAATATGAGATTTCATTGGTTTTGAAAACGCAGTTGTCTGTTTCAATTATTTTGAAATTAAAAAATAGATAAAAAAAACCTACAAAATACAACACTAAAGTACAAATATAAGAAAATTGCCGAAATTTGGTATACTAATTAAACTAAAAACTCTTGTGTCACCTATCTCTATCTTTCTAGCTTAGATGTCTCCTCTTTTCCCTCTATGATTGAAGTTTGTTCACGGTTGATGAAAGCTTTATCACTATCACGTTAATATCAAAGTACGTACCAAAATCCTTATCCCACAATAGACCTTTTATATTGCAAGGAGAGAGTGACAATATTCGAAAGAGAGAGGATTTTGAAAAAAAAGAAAAAAAAAAGAAAGAGTATATCACTCAAAATTATCACCACAAATATTTAAGAACCATTGCAAAAAATTTAAGATCTAGTATTCCGTACACCAAGTAGTAGTAGAATCATAAGCAAGTAAAAAAGGACGGCCAAGTTACGAATCTTGTATACTAACAATACTTGTGCTATTGGTGTATATATATTTAGTTATACAACTCAATTTTTCTCTCATATATTGTTTATAAGCGAGTTACCCTATCTAATGCCAATTGGTTTTAGGTTGGAACCTTAATAGGATGTATTCGCTCACTTAATTTGGGCCCACTTCAAGTGGGCGAATACATCCCAAGTGAGGTTCCAATCTAAAACCAATTAGCATTAGTTAGAATATCTCACTCGCTTATAAAAAAAATTAGGGATGGCAATGGGTACCGGACCCGACCCATACTCGTTAGACCCGACCCATATATTCAGGGTCTAGATCTTAACTATTTGAATCCAATGGAAATTTTAACCCCGTCAGTCAAATGACTCAAAATGAGACAACTTTTAATTTTATAGATACCCAAAATGAGATTTTTGAAAAGACGGGTACCCAAAATGCAGTTAGGCCTAACGTCGGGTACCAAAAATAAAATTTCTTCTATTTTAAAATAGAATAAATCAAACGTATGTATATGCATACCTAGAGATAGGTCTTCAATATATACTGGCATGATGGCTAAGGTAATTTCAAATACTCATATATATATATATATGAATTCTAAGACCTAACAGGAGCAAAAACCTCCTGGATAAACCAATAATATGACATAATAATTGAGGCAAAATGTTTGAGAATAGATTACATCAACTAGCTAAGCCCTCCAGTTTAGTCATCAATACCTTATAGTTGAACTTTAAACTGTTGCATTGATCTATCTATAGTATGAACTGATCACATACATATATCAATACATTTTAAACAGTACGTGCACTTTGAATTACAAAAAAACCTGTGATAAATACAATACCACTGATCAACTTTTACTAATTACTATGAAGGAACTGACAAAAAAAAAAAAAAAATCATTGATAAAATAAGTTGTCGTATATTAATATTAATATTGTTTCTTCTTCTTCTTCTTCTTCGATCTTATTTTTTCTTCTTCTTGATTGATTGATTAACTATATATCACGAATTTAGCTTTATAGGGACAAGAGATCTACGATATGGTAAAATTCGCAAACTCTTCCTACCATCAACGTGACAATACACATGGCTTTCTTGTAGTTTAGGTTGTTCAATATTAGTAGCATCAAGCAAGCAGTAAGAGACAAGAGGTTTATCCTCGTCTTCTGTAACAAAAAATTCATGGTCGACAATGCCATGGAACTCGCTAAGAGGTGACGACTTCAACACGACTTTGTATACTTTTGTCCATGATTCTTGGACGCCGTATTGTCTCATCGCATACACATCAAAATACACGAGGTCTTGTTCGTGATCAATAACAAGACGAACCACCGCCAAGCAACAACCACAACCATTGACAGATATGGTGGTAAAACCAGCATTATTCCAGATCTTTCGAATATCTCCTGCTGGTGGTAGCAAAAACACTCGGAAAATTCGAGTACCAAAATCAAAATATAGTATGTCACATTTCCTAGTGACATCATCTGACCGATGATAAAGCCAATGGGTCGCCCCGTTCAAGTAAATTCCAATACTATAAATTATATCAGCCCAAAAAATTAGATGAAAAAATTAGATGACCTTCATCTGAATCTTTCTTGATAAGCCGTTGAATATCATCAAAATCATATTGGACATTATTGTTATTGTTATTATTATTATTAATGATTTGAAATGGATAATCAAGTTGTTCCCATGAATTTGTTGCAAGGCTATAGAGGTGGAAACGCCATAAGTATTCCCAATGGCGTGGGCTGTGACAATAACTAGTACTGTGCATGTAAGTAGTAATTCCAATGACCTTGTAATCGTTGGTGGAATAATCGAACCCGAAACCATAACAAAAAGAAATTTCACTTTCATAATCAAGGTGATGAGGACGGGGTGGAGGGGGAGGGGTTGGAGGGAGAATACGGGCGTGTCGATTACCTGGGTTCCAAAGCATAAGGGTGGATGTTAAGGGGGGTGACTTTTGGTAATTAGGTGGGTCAAAATGGTGGAGATTAATGCAGTAGATTCCATTCACTGGGCCATACAAGAAGGTGTCGTCGTAATGTGAAGGTGATACGACAGGTGGTGCATGTACATCATCCTCGAAGTCGAAAATGGAGGCTCTTGAACCATTTTGTTGTTCTAGCAAGGCCACATGAAGGGATGACCCATAGTCATCACTTGTTCGTTCATGATGGATTAGATGGCAGCGATTATTGGTGGTGGTGGTGATGGCGGATGCATTATTGATGAAATGGACGTGGCGATTTATGAAGAAAGGGCTGTCGATGGGAGCATGCCAAGATCTGCACACGGCCCTGAAGCATAGGAGAGTTTTTGGGGGTAATCTTAGGAGGATTTCGATTATTACATCTTCGGGAACCTCATCAAGGTTTGGAAGGTGCTTATCGTTTTGATTTTGATTTTGCAAGTCGCTTGTTACTATTGCAAACATTGATGATGTAATTAAGCTTGAGAGAGAGAAATGGGGATAGTAGATGAAGATGATGGAATGAAGCTTCAATTTTATTTGCAAATGGAAATAGGGATCAATTTATAATTTAATTAGCCCCCATGTTCTTGAATGAGAGGTTGACATTGAAAGCAAAGCTATAATAGCAAAGCTATAATAAGAAACTAGTTCGTGATCCCGTGCGATGCACGGGTCAAATCTACAGTTGATTGAAAGTGTGTAAAACTTGATAATCACAATATTATATTAGGAGTAGGTATATGGAAATGAGATAGAATTTTTTTTA
>BSSO01000279.1:0-38519 GCA_030267885.1 Mesembryanthemum crystallinum
CTAGATAATATAATCATGAAGGCAATTAATGAAGCATGTTGTGGCTTTATGTGCATGAAATTGTTTAAATTGTCTTGCCTATTTTTCCCTTCATTAGGTAACTTTATTGTTGAGACATGAGGGCGATAAATTTTCTGTTGAATAACGTTCTTTTAAAATTATAATCAGTTATATTAACTGTACATATCTTGATATTAGAATATTTCCCAACTTTGTAATTGAGAAATTATCGATCGAAATATATATTAATTTACAATCAAAATTAGAGGTCATTTTACGAGTATATTACTTTTTCATGATATAGAATTTGTCATAACATGGATCACGAGTCCATTATTTTAAAATAATATATGACACCATAAGTATAAAATAGTGATCTCAAACCATCTAGTAGAGACCACCATATTGCATGGCACCAGGAGATAGTCCAAAAACAAGTGAAGGGTACTATACTAGTGGGGGCAAAGTGGCACCTATGCAATAGACAATTATGGGGACAACATATAAATGTGATATATAGTGATGATAGTTAGTAGGTCTAAGGGATGTCTTCTCCACAAACTGCCTCAACGAACTTCTTGGTCCACAAAGTCACTTATATAGGGGAAAAACTGAACCAAGAGATCACACATGACACAATATGAATAGTTGGTTAATGGTTATACATTGTCATTTGTTACACCCCAGGGCCCCAACAAGTCCTATTCACTTCGATCATTGGAAGGTGACGACTCTTTTGGATAATATACGCCTTAATAGCTTCTTCTATTGAGCTGTCGTGCACGGATATACTGTATATATCCGACTTCTGGCCTGGATGATGTTAGTTGTTTCGTATTTTTTCCCTAAAGATGAAACATGAGGATTACAATGATAGAATAGTGGGACCATTATCATTGTCAACTGCGAGATGTGAGTTCAATTCTCATAACTCATAATTCGGGATCATTTTTTAATTTCTCATATTGTAAACCTTTATTCTAATCTGTATTTATAAATACAAAAAATCACATAGCTAGATATAGTAAAAGATATTGTTTAAAAATATTTATAGAGAATACAACTAAACAGAATCCCATCATACCAACCTATATTGATTGAGAAAAACCTAGTCATTCACTTGAATGTAATTCATGCTTTGACAATTAAGGCAACTGTTACCTCAAGCAAAAAAGGGAGCACAATATGTCGATAGGAGCCAACCATAAAATCTCATAACTCGAAAAGAAATGAATTGTCCCAATCGAAAGCAACCCCCACTTGCTCACACTATCACAACCTCACATGGTTTTGCTTGCTTCATAATATATCCAAAAAAAATTGCTATATAACTAATTTTTTCTTCCAGTACGCACAATGTGGCACAAGGCCACAAAATGTTCAAATACAAGTTTGATTTTGCTAGTAACCTAAGAGTCGATAAGTTGACCTATCAGATTGACAATTAAATACGACATAGTAACATATATTTCTCTTTTCTAAGTCAGGAATAAAATTAGAAATATATACTTAAAATTTGTCCATACAATAGGTCAATCAGACATTTGATGTTACTTTATATCGCACTCCTTAATCATACATCTAGATAATTGAAGAATAAGATGTATCCCATTTCAATGTTGTCCTTGACACATAGCTTCTTTTACTATCTCAATCGTTGTGCTGACCAATCAAAAGTTGTTTCATGCACACCGGGGTAGGCTAAATTGGCTTTACAAGACGGTACAATGCTAATTATACCCGATAAATATCTCACCCATTTAACTTTCCACATTTAGAATAGTGAGATTTCAATTATTATTTTTTTCATAATTTCAATTTTTAAATAGTTGAAGTAGGCTGGAGTAGTACTACATCCATATCTGATATATATGAAATTTATCCACATCAGGTGGGCCAAATAATGTGTGGGGCCCACGTGATATGAATGTAGTATTACTCAAGTAGGCTGCCAAATTCAACTCCTTATTGAGTTATTGGTCCATATCAACATCGAAATTGACCCAATGTCTAACCCGACTTTACCCCTATGACCCGTTTCTTCCAATCTGAGTATTTTGTTAATGACTTGTTTATTGGGCCCACTGGCTATAAGCCTATAACATATAAAGCCGGGTCAGATAAATCATAAATGGACCCTACCATTAAAAAGCCTCAGTAAAATGGCCGGCGTTAAAGATAAGTCTAATATTAACTAGTGCTGGGATTTGTAACATACCAAATACCCATATGCCAAGATCTGGATCTGGTCCATTTTTCGCACAAGAAACACTAACCACACTCTCATTTTGGTCTTCGGGGTGCAAATATAGAACATGATACATAGATTTTGTAATTGTTTGATTTAGTTTTCATTTTTTCTTGATCTTGTGAAAAAATGTATGAAAATCTAATATGTGTATAGTGTACATAGCATCCCTCTTCTCGTACATGGAAATTCTTGCAGTTAAATATGGTCATATGGAGCATGGCGGAGGAGTGGAGTGCCGAACTTCTTCCTCCCCCCCCCCCTCCTCACATTTTGGGTTTAAGATCATGAAGCAAACTTCCATAGGGATATTGACCTTTCAAGCTAGCAATTTAGGTTCACATCATCAAATGTAGTGCTCTTCAGTGCTAGTCTCTATCGATCTTAAAATAAATGTTCAAAATATAGCCAACGTACAATATTTACATTACTTGACAAAAAAAAAAAAAAAATTAAATTCAAATTGTGTCGCATTCATACTACATCTTCTATATACGTCGTATCGTTCTAGTTTTTTTCAATAACTACGTGTCACATAGGCATACAGTTCTTACTCTTTCCGACTTTTCTTTCATAATGGTCCTATTGTTCTTTTTCTTTAACTTAATGTAGCTATTAGCAACAAGCTAAAACCAATCAAATTATTGCACCTACGGAAATTTTTATAATGACCATCAACTACTACATTGTTGGATTTAAGCGAATAGATCTTATTCATTTATTCATCGGATTTGGTTGAAACAATATAGTATTCCATTTAAACTTATGATACTTTCAGACCACTACTTAGAGGTGGTTGTAAAAGAAGTTTCCTTTATTTAGGTATTGAAATTAACTTTGTAATCAATATATAAAATTACACCTTACAGTCCCATGTACTATAGTCTCCCATAAAATTTACAGAAGTTATAAATTATGTCCATTACAATATTTCACATAACTATTGATTGTCTGCTGGTATAATTTTTTCCTGATAATGAAATACATTAGAAAGTGCTTTGACTTCATGGCAATTGTTAACAAATCTTAGTGACACAAAAAAAAAAAAAAAAAAAAAGAGCAAAACAAAACAAAAAGGGATGTGATGTCAAAAAGACAAAGCACAAAATAAAAATAAAAAAAAGTCAAATTAAAAAGACCTTGAAATGACAGAAGATACACTAGTAATTAGACCACCATATTGAACATTTACACGTATGACGTATGTAGTACATCCAAAACCAAAAGTAATGGTTGCTAAATTTTACCAAAAAAGGTGTAAAAAAGTAAAGAGGTCTCACACTTTCACAGTGACCCAACAGAATGAGAAAGATAAAAAAAAGTCACATTTTGAAGTCATTTCTACGCACTATATAGTGATTGACAATTTAAAATAAAAGATAAAAACAAATTTAGAAAAAAAAGATAATCATCAAAATGGTGGTCGGTTACTCGGTTGCTCCTCCACAATAGTAATGTTTCAAATTACGGAAACTTTATGGTGTAATTATGTAGTATACGTGTTTCTTCAATGTATATTTGTAAGTTGGAAAATTTTATGATATACCCTTGAAATTTTAAACTTCTTTACAACGCATATAAAATATGGACGGAGGTTGAGTATTCCGTTAAGTGAGGTACAAAAATACTAAACTATCCTTTTCTCCTATCTCTCTCTCACTCACTCTGTCCTCCCCACTCTCTCTCATCTGAATGGCAAACACTTACCCCTCCTCTTATCTCTTCTTTGACAAACCCATAATCCATCCCCATGCAAGCCACTAACCCCCACCATGGTTAACAATTAAAGTTGTCTTTTTTTTTTTTTTTTTTTTTTTTTCCCCCATCGGCGTCAACCTAAAGAAGTGGAGGAAAGAAATGGCATGAAGCAGGGGAGATGGGAGGGGAGCGTTTGTGTGATGCTGAAGAGGGGAAAAGGGAGGAGGCGATGTGAGATATGGGAGGGGAAGGCAGTTGTGTGATGCAAAAAAGGGGGAGGGAAGGAGGTGGTGTGGGGGTAATTTGGTTACCACAGCTCCAATATTACAAAAACTAACGTCCATTAAGTCTCTGTCACATAATATACATTAGAGGTACACTATAAAGTCTTCCAACTTATTGATATGCACTGTAAAAACTCGCATACTACGGGGGTACATCGTCAAATTTGCCTTCAAATCATGACAATGTTACAGCAACTAAAGACTTTACCTTATCATATAGGAGTATATTCTTTGAGTAGTGCGGCTCAATTAGTCATGTAAGAACACTTCAAATTGAGAACAACGTCCCTCCCTATCACCAAAAACCAATTACTACTTTAAAAAAAAAAAAAAAAGAAGAAAAAGTGACAACAACTGTTATATTATAGCAATAGTGTTAAGGAAAGGAAAAAAAAACATCATTGGCTTCTTATCTTGTTTTCTTTTATCCCTAGTTGAGATATGATTGATTTTCTTTTTCTTTTTTCTCTCTCTCTCTCTCTCTCCAATGTGGTTTGAATGCAATACAAACCCCTCTTTAATACTACATAGGTACTAAACCTATGTATTAGAAAACGCAAGTTAAAATTAGAAAAATTAACTTTTGCCTCCCTTTTTTTTTCTCCCAATAATTAAGTATCTCATCATTAATAGATCAGAAGAGGCTAAACTAAAGAATGTTAAATATACAAATACATATATGTAATCAAAGGCTCAAAGCAAATACTCTTTTTTTTAATCGATTTTCATATTATAATATGAAAATGCTTATACTAAACACATGTATTTCTTCAGATAAATGTAAAATTACAAAGAAGATATGAACAAAAGTAATCTGAGTAGTTGTGACTACATGTTAGGATAGTGATGAAAGAAATGATTCAATATGTCAATTGCATTAAAAGTTATCAACCAATAAATTCTTTTATAGAAAAATATAATAATATTAAAAATTTGAAAGCCAAGCGCGATTTGCGAATTGATAGATAGGATGGAGAAAGGAGAATATAACGGAATTGAATTTGCATAACCTCACATGTTGTGATAACGTCGAGAGCACTTAGAATGTATGTAATTGACCACCTGATAGGACACATATCTTGATTATATTGGATGGGAATAGAATGTTGAAATACATATTCTTTAGCGGTAAACTCCTTGATATAGACGCGTTAGATATTTATCCTCATCCTCAGTCCTCACTACTCAAATTGTATTGTTCCGTTTTCTTCTTTTCCTGATAATCACCCATCATCCATGATATTGTTTCTCAAAATACCTAGAAGAGATAGTAACAATTCATTACGTCTAAATCAAAATCTAATTGGCAACACTATTTCCTTTCTTGATTGAACCAAATCAAATTGAGCTAATCAACTTTCATTCCTTTTCGTCATAGTACTATTCAAAATACATTTTAAATAGCTCATGAAAACGAAAATATGGAATCCTCATAAAAAGTCAAGTATCAAAAATTTAAAATAAAAATAAAATAAAATAAAATAAAGAGCGAGAATTTGAGGATGTTTGGGCCTGGTTACCTACGCTTAGGTCAACTAGCAATATGGCCCATATGCGAAGTGGGCCTTATATATTTAAATTCTGACTGTTGACCCTGTAATCAAACTGAGCCAAGTTAATGTTACACAAAACTTCCCATCAAAAAAAAAAAATAAAAAAAATATTACACATAACTGGCCCTACGTCTCTATCAAGTACTACAAGTGACAAAACAAAGACTCGTTATGAACTGATAAACGAGTCAATCTTGAGGTAAAAGTGGCATTGTATAAGAGTGTACGATTCTTATTCAGTTATTCCAGACTTCCAGTCTGGATAAGAGTTCAAAGTTCGATTCTTATGTTTGCTGCATTGGCGCAGATTCAAAAGCTCCCCCGTAAAAATTTTGTTTCTAGTTACTCAATCAGAAAATACCATATTAGCCGAAAGCGAAATGAACAGAAACTTTGTAGGTGAATACTCAAAGTTATCTTACATGCCACTAATCATAAACAAGCACGAGGCCTATTACATTAGCATATTGTATAATCTCAGATACTTTCTAGTAACTTTTGGCAACAAGACAATGGTTGGCAAGGTTCCCTGACGGGAATCAAACATACATCAACCCAAAAACCCAAAAGAATGAAAAAGAAAGAAAAAGAGAGAGAGTTTGTGAAGAAACCTCATTGCGAGACTGGAATGGGATTTTATGACACAGGCCGAGCATCTTGACATCCTCATCTTACTGTTGAATACGTCAAGAACTCATCAGAGGTGAACTGAAATGGTTGATGGGGAATAGGATTCCTGTTCCAATTCAAAGCCAAAGACCAGCGATTTTTAGCCAAGAAAACAGGCAACAGATAAAAGAAAAAGCTGAAATGATCGAATAGTTCTCCAACATACGGTCGAGGTCCATAAATTTTGATCTGGCGCACATGGGTATCCCTCCCATTAAGGTGATTTGACAAAACACCAATCTGCAGCATGAAAGTATTAACAAAAGTTTCCCTGTCAAGGAGTATAAGACTTGTCAGTAAGCGGCTCCTATAGAAATGGTGACCAGGTCTACATAAATTTAAGACTGAACTGTTAAAAACTGTACTTGTTGAAACATTCCAGGCTAAGAATATTTTGGAGACACTTCTATTCTCTCATGTAAGCAGCCATGAGTGGACAGGAAGTAGCTACATTAGCTAGGAGACATTAAATAAGGAGTTTGGCCAGACAAAGTCACCCTTCATATCCTTAAGACCTTAATCCTCTTGACTGCAGTGATACCCTCTGAATGTTTTGACACTTCTAGCATGCCCTTATTTTTATTAAAAAACAAAAATGGACATTTTACCAAACCCATATCAATAAAAAAAAGACATGGATAGTTTCCTTGCTGTTCAATGATTGAATTCTATAATCCAAAATTTGGTTTTAAGCACACTTTCGCATCTCCAAAGAAATTAGACCAATGGCAATCCAAAATGCAGTAGAACTTTATATGTATCAGTTCAATGCCAGATGAAGTGTGTTTCCTTTACAACCTATCTGTAACCTATTGCGAACCAGCCCAGTAATTGGTAATTATAAATCAATGGCATGCATGATCCCAGTTTCAGTTCTATGCTGAATGACTAAGTTCTCAAAACCACATGACTGATGACTTACACCGTCAGCTGCATCAGCTACCTTCATTTGATAGATATGCTTCCCATCTAGAAGCCTAAATTTGCCCTATCTTGTACATCATTCCCATGCCTCAGTTTTCCAATGGGTGCATCTAACAGGTCATTCATAAAGTCAAGTTTAGCGGGTTTGCTACATCTAATTATGTTTCATAAGGTGATGAAGTATCAAAACAATCAGAAGCTTCAGTATGCATTAATTATGTGAATGGTAATATCACAAGCAAGCAACAATATAAGACAGGAATATTTCATTGAATCACCAGGACCATTGCACCTCCTGTTTGAGACTTGTTAGCACTAGATAAGAAGCAAGTATCACTCATAGAACAAAATATTTATTACTTGAAGCGTCTTACCGGGGATCATTTCCAGATAACGATATATAAACCCAACCTGCTGGCTTGACAAGCTCTACTGCCTTTATTTCCTACACAAATGTGAAAAGAAAGAATGTCAGAATATGACAACAATATAAAAGTGATGACATTAAGTAGAAGTTGCAAGATGCAGATTGTCATAAGCAATATTGCCTATGGACTTAGCCAGGAGTATCTTGGTTGGACATGTTTTGGTTTCATCCATTTGTAGGAATTCATTTACATGTTTTGGGCCTAAATTAGAGTTGTATGATTTGAGCAACGTAGATCATAACCATAACATACTTTCAGATCCAACAAACATCCAATAAAAGGAAAACCTCAATTCAGGTACCTTGAGTTTGGCCTCTTTACATGTACGTATCATGAGGTTTCCCTTTCTAAAACATTATTACCACACTCAGCTTATTACCAAAGTCTAACATTTAGTATACCTCGAATCAGAAAGGGCAACATTAAGGTATTACTTGTAGTAGTAAACAAAATGTCTTTCTAACTTCCAGAATTACCTTCAAGTTATGGAAGCCATCACCAGCTCGAATAGAGATCTTGCTAGGTGTGTAGCTCTCATCAAGCTTGAAATCAACATAGAGCACGATTAGCTGAAATGAAAACAATTCCAGCAATGATCAGTCAGAACTCACAAGTAGCGTAATGCGAAAGCCACTGACAAGAGAGAAGGAAATTTCAGTATGAAACTTTCTCTATTACTTGCAGTTTCACTTTCTTCTGAAATTGAATGTTTATAAGATGAGGTTGTGCTCCATCAGATCTGAAACCAAAACCCTAGAAAATTAGGCCACGCTTAAACGAAAATTACAAACAGCGAAAAGAGAGATAGAGAGGTAATAACTGCCAATAGGTCTCGAAATTGTCGTCTCGGAGACACTGAACGCCATTGCCAGGCTTGCAAGAACTGACACTCCAAGCAGCGTTCTTCGTCATCTCTCTCAAGTCACCATCGACAACCAAATGCTGGCTACCTCCAACAAGCTTTCCTTCATTCTCCCCTTCAGGTGACTCCATTCCTACTATCACAACTACAATTTGTCGATTTTGACACAAAAGGCAAAATTGCAAATCAACACCACCGATTAAACCCTAAACGATGCCAATTTCATGTTTCGACTCTAACTTTGCACATGATATCGATGAATTGGATTCGTATATTCAATGATCGAACAGTTTCGTTCGATTAGCTAGTGAACGAACGAATTTAGAGCAGATAACTAACAAAATCGCACGATAACATCTAGATTTCGCGATAATCGCAAACTTCGCATAAATTCAATGAATTGAAATTGTAACATTCAATAATCTTAAAGTTCGTTCGATTAGCCAGTAAAGATAACAAATTTAGAGCAATAACTAGCAACGATGCACAGTACTATCAAAACTTCGCAATTGAAGTTTGCTAGAAATGGGGAGAGAGAGAGAGAGAGGAACATACCGGAATTAACGCCGGAAAAGAAGTTCAGAGCCGCCGATGAAATTGAAAAAGGCGAGAAGGGAGGGAGATGGAGAGTGGATTAGGGCGGGAAAAGGATTTGGAGAAATCAAACCAGTAATTTTGTAGAGTGTGTGGGGTGAGGTTCGTATTTGACTATCTGTGTTGAGGTTAGACAAGTCAACAAACGGGTCTTTAAAACACAATTTAACCGACATTGGTTCTAATATAAATTTCAATGTTAAATTTCCTTTTATAAAGAAAGTGAGTATGTAAAAATGGGTAAATCAAAGCTTCATTTTGTTAAGATTTAATATTAGTAATACTCTTGAGGTAAATTCCCCCCCCTTTTTTTTAATGGGGTTCTAGAGAAGGTGCAAATGTCTCAATAAGGATTAAACCCAGAAGGTCATAGTTGGGAATGATTTCTAAAGATTGAAGCATTATTGATTCTTTCGGGTGAGGTAACAATAACTGCCCAATAATAGTTTTGTCGATGGTAGGGTTTGAGGAGGTTCAATTATAAATAACCTCACCTATTTTTCTGAGTGAGGTAATCATGTAAAAGTTTTGTCAGTTAAACTCTTAAAAGTCACTGAACAAATGGAGTATTATATATATTCAATGGCCAAATAACTTCAATGTGGAGTGGTTGGAATATATTTTCAAATCAAGTTAGTACAGAAAGCTCAACTTTGAGCTATTTTTATTGGGAAAAAAAAAAAAAAACACTAACATTTGCCAAACAACTACACTATGATGTGTGAACGCGCGCGCACAGACACACACCACTACGGTGCATTCAAATCGTGATTAGGTACAAAATTAGTTTTTTTTTTTTTTTCATCTAATCGAATTTTTCTAATGACTAGTAGGGCAGAGGAGTATTAACATATGATTGGTATTAATGCATTTTCTTAACAATTTGCTTATTTTCAACTTGTTTGTAATAATGAAGCTTTCGTGTATGACTTCATTTCCTGATGCATACTTATATAAATATTCATTGCCCTTTACCAACTCTTCACGTTTGCATATTACTATTAAAATCCAGCACTCTACTCTATCCTAACCGTTATGACACCTTACAACAAAGCTCTTGGTAACAAACCATTTGATTATGAGCTGTAGTTTTGTCTCCTTTTGTTCAGTTGAAGTATAGTACTTTTGTTTGAAAAGGGTACCGTACGTAACAGTACTTTGTTTCTTAATCATATGTACTAATTAAGTTCCTGTCATTGTTTGTCTAAAGTCAACTGCAAACTTTCATTAATTAGTTCCTTCATAATTCAGCTGCATAAGCCATGATCCCCTTGTTCTGCATCAATTATCATCAATGAGACTCGAAAAGGATCATCGAGTAAGGTATATAGATTGATGACTAATTCGCTGCATACTTCTGTTCCGAATTTATCTGTGTTTTTGTTCTTGAAAAGGACTCATTTGTTCTGTATTTGTTAATTTTGACAGCTTCTATGAGAATAGAAATCAAAGCTCGAATGTTTATTCCTATGAAGAAGAATCACCAACTATGCGTTTACTAAAGACCGGCATAAACAGATTGGGAGAAGCTTTCAAGTCACCAACTTTGAAAGTCTTCTCAAGAAACTATGACAATGGGGCGGGGTGGAAGCATGATCACGAGCCATGGTGGAAGACAACACTCGATCCTTCAAGTGAAGCGGTCTTGTCATGGAACAGGATTTTCCTGGTTGCATGCCTTGTGGCGTTGTTTGTGGACCCTTTATTCTTCTATCTACCCCTTGTAGACATCACTGAAAACTCGACTTGTGTGACAAGGAGTGTCCCCTTGGGTGTTGTTGTGACCTTCTTCAGAACATTTGCTGATATTTTCTATATGTTACACGTTGTTGTGAAGTTCCGAACAGCCTTTGTTGCACCAAGTTCAAGGGTTTTTGGTAGAGGTGAGCTTGTTAGGAACAAGAAATTGATTGCTAGGAGATATATTAGATCCGGGTTCTTCATTGATTTCATCGCAGCATTGCCTCTTCCTCAGGTATTCTTTCACTTATTTCACTAGCTTTCTCTGATAGTTAATTTGATTTCTGTTATCTATGTGGTGTAAGAAAATGATTTAGGTTTTTATTTACTGTAGTATTAACTTCATTCTTGTTATAAGGGTTACTTTACATCAGGAAACAGAGGTAATTTTCATGCACAAAGGAGGAGAGTTTCCTTAACAATTAGGGTGACTATTTTCAATAATTGAGATGACTTTACCTAGTGTATACATTACACCAAAATATATGCAAGTTTCTGCATTTCACAATTGTGTCATTGGAGGTTTCGAGGCAATCAAAGAAGAGCAATATAGCAACCTTAGATTACAACAGAATCAATTTTCCTGCAGACAGTTCTGTTTGTTCTGACACTTCTTTATGATTTAAGTTATATGACGTTCAGATGGTCAAGATGATCAAATTGCTAATGTTTCTTTCCTTGCAGATTGTGATATGGTTCATCATCCCTGCAATTAGACTCTCTCGTGCAAGAAGCACCTATAACGCACTTCAGTTGATCGTTTTCTTGCAATATATTCCGCGATTATATCAGATCTACCCACTGAGTTCCGAGATCATTAAAGCTGCTGGAGTCGTCACCAAAACTGCTTGGGCAGGAGCTGCTTATAATCTGCTATTGTACATGTTAGCTAGTCATGTAAGCATCTGCTATCTTAATTTAAGCCATGGAGAATACTCATTCTAGCTTCTCAATTCCTTGGTTATTATAGTTTCTATAATCAAAATTTAAAGTCACTAATAATGTTTCTAATGTGGATAGTATATATAATTTGGGCTCATTTTCCTGCAGGTTTTAGGTGCAGCTTGGTATCTGCTGTCGGTTGAAAGATACTCATCGTGTTGGAAGACAATGTGTCAAAAGGAAGACTCCCCCATCAAATGTCGTCTTCGTTACTTGGATTGTAGTACATTGAATGATGAGGACCGTATAAATTGGGCAAATAGAACACAGGTGTTCTCAAAGTGTGATGCCCATCACGGAAGCAACACCTTTGATTATGGGATATTCGAAAATGCAATGCTCAAAGATGTCGTTTCAAAGAGTTTCATCCACAAGTACTTATATTGTTTGTGGTGGGGATTACAACAATTGAGGTGTGTGTTACTCCTCACTCTTGCAATTCACCCTTCCTATGCTTTGTTTTAGAAAGTTCTAAAGGAGAGTTTTGTTGCTTGTTCGGTCTTTCATTGTCTTGGCAATTTTCACTCTACATTCACTCGAAAAATGTCTTGTCTCTGTGATACTGACATTCTGGTTTGTAATTTGCAGTTCATATGGACAGGAACTGGATGCAAGCACATTCATCCTCGAAACCTCATTTTGCATTGTCATTGCCGTTATGGGTTTGGTTTTATTCGCCCACTTAATTGGCAACATGCAGGTAAAGAACGTCACCTTACCAGTCATAACTTCTACTAAAACAACAATAACCACTACCTAACAATATCTCGCCTGAGGCAAGATAATGACTGTATGTATATGGAGGTCTAGATGTACACAAAACCTTATCCCTGACTAGCAGAAAACTGTTATTGAGATCCTTTCCATATTTGAGTTGCTCTTGGTTTCGCTTTTAATCTTTGCATTTACATACTAGTCTGAAACTTCTACCTGATAAAGTAAAAGATAGTAGATATGTTTGGCCTTGCTTGAGACTCTTCAGTAGCTCATGCTTTTGGAAACCACATTTGAACTTGTAGACCTATCTGGAATCTATCACTTCGAGGCTCGAAGAATGGAGGATTAGGAAGCGTGACACAGAGGAGTGGATGCAACATCGCCAGCTTCCTGAGCCCCTGCAACAAAGAGTGAGGCAGTTTGTTCAGTACAAGTGGCTGGCAACTCGAGGAGTCAATGAAGAAGCAATCCTCAGTTCCCTGCCAACTGATCTACGGCGTGATATCCAGAGGCATCTGTGCTTGTATCTTGTTCGCCGAGTAAGTTCTTAAAATTTTCTCATATTTTTTGAGTTAGATACATTACATATACAGTTCTGTAAGAGTTCGTAGATTGAATTACTGCAAGTTATAAAAGTGAACTGAACTGAGCACAGAGTACATATGAGAATGACAAATTAATATTCACTCTCAAGTTGTCATTTGAACTAATCATGTAACTACAAATACATGATATATATGCAGGTCCCTTTCTTCGCACAAATGGACAATCAGCTCCTCGATGCCATATGCGAGCGGTTAACATCCTCCCTCAGTACTTCAAACACAATCATTGTTCGCGAAGGCGATCCAGTTACAGAAATGCTTTTCATCATATCAGGAACACTCGACAGCTCGACCACAAACGGAGGACAATCAGGCTTCTTCAACTCCATCACATTAAAACCAGGCGACTTCTGTGGCGAAGAGCTTCTTGCATGGGCTTTACTTCCCAATGCAGCAAATCTCCCATCTTCCACAAGAACAGTTAAAGCACGAGAAGAAGTAGAAGCTTTCGCATTACAAGCAGAGGACCTCAAATTTGTCGCGAACCAGTTTAGGCGCCTTCATAGTAAGAAGCTTCAACACACCTTTCGGTACCACTCCCACTCTTGGCGAGCTTGGGCAGCTTGTTTTATTCAAGCTGCTTGGAGAAGGTGCGTGAAGAGAAAGATGGGAAAGAGCCTGAGCTCGAGGGAGTCCTTAATTTACGAGTCATCATCATCATTTTCGTCTAGAGAAGAATATGAACATGTTGTTGGGTATGAAACTCATGATCATCATCAATTAGCTCGCGATGAAGACAATGAGGAAACAATGATTGGTGGCTCAATTGGAGTTTTGGCAAGGAGATTTGTAACAAATACGAGAAAAGGTTCACAGAAGAAGAGCGATGTTGAGTTGCCTAAGTTGGTGAAGCCTCAAGATCCTGACTTTTCTATGGACTCTGATTTTCCATAGTCTATTAGTATATGGTTATGTTCTGTAGATAATGCAAACACCACTCTTTACTGTAAAAACTGTGTATTAGATTTTTGAATCATAATTGAGAGATGAATTAGATGAATATGAGATATAAAGGGCATCTAGTATATATGAAATTTCCTCTGAAATATTAAAACATGTCATTTGTTACTCACTACTGATTGAATGATTAAGGAAAAACAAATTCAAGTGGGTTCACTTTTATAAAATAACATATTTTTAGCATCGACTAGGCTTTGAAATCCTTGTGTTGCTCATTTGTTCTCTAATTGATTTTCATTCCTCGATCATCAATTAACAGAGAGAATGATTACACCATTTAGCCTTATTGTCCAAAAACCAAACAGAAATACTACTTTTGAGCACTCATGTGGTAGATGTTTGTTTGCTCTTGTAGTGATTGTTGAAAGTATATCTCCCATTAGCATACCCCTATTCTATTCATAAATGGACATAAATGAAGTAGTTATGTAACACTCACACAAGCCAAATATAAAGGGGTAATAAAAACTCATAAAAGAAGAGAACCAAAACTGATGGATAGTAATACTTATTTAAGGTTCATTTAAAACTAAAAATAAAAAGTGAATAGCTGAAATATAATGTTGTTAATAAATCCAACAATATGTTCTTGTGACTGAATTTCTTTTACATTCATTTTCTTTTATAAAAACGCCTACGAAATTCATTTTTGCACCATTCTATCTCTCTCTCTCATTGTCTCCTCCCAATATGATGAGATGTATTTTGCCTAGTCTTTTAGTTCTCCTTATTTCAGCTTATCTTTTGCAAGAGTTTCTTCCACCACATCATTCGCTCATCAAACCATCGTTGTCTAGCCACTACAAATTGGCTAAATCACATGTTGTAAAGCCACCTCATATATCTAAAACACATGTTTCCTTACCATCTAAGCGCTATGCAACTTCTAAAACGTTGGTTATACAACCACCCAAACTTGATCATGAAACCAACCCTCTCAATATACAATCACTTCAACAAAATGACCCGCCAAAATCATCTTTCATACAACAACTTCAAGCCAATAATTCTTCCCCATTGTTAGCTTCACAAGCACCCCAACCAAGTATTTCCCCACCCCCACCACCACAACCCAATAACCCAGCACCATTACCAGCTTCACAAACACCCCAACCTAGTATTACACCACCACCAACACCACCCAATAACCCACCACCATCGCCAGTTTCACAAGCACCCCAACCTAGTATTACACCACCATCAACACAACCCAATAACCCACCACCACCGCCAGCTTCACAAGCACCCCAGCCAAGTACTTCACCATCGCCAACACAACCTAATAACCCACCACCACTACCAGCTTCACAAGCACCGCAACCTAGCATTTCACCACCATCGCCAGCTTCACAAGCACTCCAACCCAGTATTCCACCACCGGCACAACCTAATAACTCACCACATTCGCCGGCTTCACAAGCACCCCAACCTAGTATTCCACCACCAATGCCAGTTTCACAAGCACCCCAACCTAGTATTCCACCACCAATGCCAGTTTCACAAGCACCCCAACCTAGTATTACACCACCATCAACACAACCCAATAACCCACCAACATCGCCAGCTTCACAAGCACCCCAACCAAGTATTTCACCATCGCCAACACAACCTAATAACCCACCACCACGACCACCAGCTTCACAAGCACCGCAACCTAGCATTCCATCACCATCGCCAGCTTCACAAGCACCCCAACCCAGTATTTTACCACTGGCACAACCCAATAACCCACCACCTTCACCGGCTTCACAAGCACCCCAACCTAGTATTCCACCACCATCGCCAGTTTCACAAGCACCCCAACCTAATATTACACCACCATCAACACAACCCAATAACCCACCACCATCGCCAGCTTCACAAGCACCCCAACCAAGTATTTCACCATCGCCAACACAACCTAATAACCCACCACCACCACCACCAGCTTCACAAGCACCGCAACCTAGCATTCCACCACCATCGCCAGCTTCACAAGCACCCCAACCTAGTATTTTACCACTGGCACAACCCAATAACCCACCACCTTCGCCGGCTTCACAAGCACCCCAACCTAGTATTCCACCACCATCGCCAGTTTCACAAGCACCCCAACCTAGTATTACACCACCATCAACACAACCCAATAACCCACCACCATTGCCAGCTTCACAAGCACCCCAACCAAGTACTTCACCATCGCCAACACAACCTAATAACCCACCACCACCACCAGCTTCACAAGCACCGCAACCTAGTATTCCACCACCATCGCCAGCTTCACAAGCACCCCAACCCAGTATTCCACCACCGATACAACCCAATAACCCACCATCTTCGCCGGCTTCACAAGCACCCCAACCTAGTATTACACCACCACCAACACCACCCAATAACCCACCACCATCGCCAGTTTCACAAGCACCCCAACCTAGTATTACACCACCATCAACACAACCTAATAATCCACCATCACAAGAACCCCAACCAAGTACTTCACCATCGCCAACACAACCTAATAACCCACCATCACCATCAGCTTCACAAGCACCACAACCTAACATTCCACCACCATCGCCAACTTCACAAGCACCCCAACCCAGTATTCCACTACCGGCACAACCCAATAACCCACCACCATTGGCAGCTTCACAAGCACCCCAACCTAGTATTCCACCACCACCAATACAACCCAATAATCCAGCACCATCCCAAACATCACAAGCACCCCAAACAAGTATACTACCACCACCATCACAACCCAATAATCCATCACCATCACCAACATCACAAGCAACCCAACCTAGTATTCCACCACCACCAACACAACCCAACAACCCACCACCACCTAAAACTAATACTCCACCGCGGTCTTCTAAAACACCTAGCCCACCAAACAACCCAAGACCCCCAATTGTGATTCCACCATATGTCCCGAACCCACAGGTACCTTATCCTCCAACACGACCACCAGCACCACCAGCAGAACCAATATGCCCCATCAACTCGTGGATGTTCGAAGCATGTCTTGATTCGCTAGGAGGAATAATACTGATAAGGTTTGGAATGAGCCCCAAAGATACTTGTTGTCCTATAGTAGAAGGGCTTGGGGGCTTTTATGCTGCGGTTTGCCTATGCACCACTATCAAATCTAAGCTTTCAAATTTTGATATAATTATTCCCAAAGCTTTGGAAGTGTTGGTTAATGATTGCCGAAAGCCTGTCCCTCTTGGATTTCAATGTCCTGCGTTGTAAAGGGTAACGTTGTACCAATGAAATTTTGATAAAAGTGCTGCAAATTGGTGAAAATAGACAATTTGAGTTAGTTTTTAGATTATTTTTTTGGCATCAAGACTCCACAAAATACTAGTTACCTCAGAAATCAAGAACCAGGACCACTCTATTTTCACAAGTTTCTTTGCACAATTAAAATGTCAAGGGTGCAACGTATTTATGCTGCCTGTGGCTCCTTATGCTAAGTTATGTAAAGTTGAATTGTCCACTTGCAGAGTTATAGATTTACCCCGGATTACCAAAATGGTCTTGTAAGTGAATACTTATGGACAACTTGATCTTTTAAAATTTAAGTGAGTCAAGATGGGATTAAAAAAACACACTTTTGGCACATTGAGCCTCAAAATCGGAATCTTTTGAAAAATTGAATAAAAACTAATTTTTAAATCATATAACCTATTTTCTTATTTTCCTTACTATTTTCTTCCATTTTTTTCTAGTTCCTCTTTTTCTTTTCTTTTTTTTTTCTTTTTATTCCCTCTCACCTCTCTTTTCTCTCTCTCCTCAGCACCCCCACCACCCATCCCTGTCAAAACACCATTAAAACATGAATTCAAACAAAAAAATTACCTTTGCTACAAATAAAAACAAACAGACAACAACAAATACCAAATTCAACATAAATCACTCACATTCAAACAAAAAAGGAAGGAGGAGGGACGCATTGGGAAGGGCTGGTGGGCTAGCTAGGGGAAGGGGAGAAGAGAGAGAAGGGAAGAATGACAAAGGAGAGAAGAAAAGAGGAGAGGGGAAGAAAAAAAAAGGAAAAGAAATAAGAAAAGAAGAAAAAGAGAGATAAAGAGAGAAATAAAGAAGAAAATAGAGTAGAATTTATGAAAACACCCTAAATGATTTAAATAATTATTTTTTAATGATTTTTTTTTTTTTTTACTAGATTTCGGTTTTGCCAAAAGTGTGATTTTTTAATCCCATCTTGACTCATTTAAATTTTAAAAGACCAAGTTATCCATAGGTATTCTCTTAAAAGACCAATTTGATAATTCGGGGCTTTTCTGTATGGTTATGTTTATAGAACAATTTTAATCCCAAATTCAAATTTACATACCATTAATCTTAAATTGTAAGATTATCCACATCAGCACCCTCTAGTAAACAGTTAATGAAATATCTGATAAATTTGGTTGGCATATTTCAACTTATTCTGTATTCTATATTTAGGCTATGTTTGGCATCTTTTGGCAGCTTTTGGGCAAAAGCTACAGCTTGAAGCTTCTTGTTTTTTCTCTCAGCTACCAAATAAAGATTTTAACAAAGCTACAGCTACAGCTCACAACTACAGCTGATTTTTGAAAGCTATTCATAATAGCTTTTATTTGACAGCTAGATTTTGAGTAAAAGCTACAGCTTGTTCTTTTTTCTCTCTGCTACCAAACAAGCTTTTAGCAAAAGTTATATATAACAGCTACAACTAATTTTGCCAAACATAACCTTAGTATTCAATTTTTGACAGCCCTATATCTATTAGGAGAACCTAGTCGCTTATTCATCTGAGATGGGTCATTCTCACTAACTATGGACGAAGATCATACAAGTCTTTGTAATAAATTAGTGATAAAAGTTTATTTACTTAAGAGTGGAACAAATGGAATTAAGTTATAGTAGGAGCTTAGTGGTTGATTAATTTAACTGCCTACTTTTGATGAGCTTGTCCATAATACTCCACATCCATAAACAAGGAGGAAAATGAACAAGAAATTAAAAGCATGGACAAAAGTTGAGAAATTCCTTTCAGAGTGTGACAAAGACCAACCATATCATATTGATTTACATTAATTAAAATCCTTGTAATTAATTAGACAACCGTGTGATTGTGATTGTGACCCATCATATCTCAATAATTAGTGGGTTACGTTGGTTCATGGTCTCTTCATTCACTAGTTACATACACTTCCTAGCAATTTCATCCATTATTTGTGCTTGTTTCTTGCATCCACTAATTATATAAGATTGTGTTTGTGATTTGATTTGATGATCTTCTAAAATAGGTAATTTGTGGTACCACAAAACAAGTAATTCTACGTACAATGCATGCCAACCCATTACTTTTACGTACAATGTCTCAATCGGATTATGACATTTGACCCAATTTCAATTTTATTTTCTCTTGCTAGGGTTCTAATTATTGCTAATTGACAAGATGTTTTAAATGTTTTAACCTATTTGAAGTTACACGAGTTTTTGTTTGGATCTTAATTCTTATCATGTTCATGACAGTAATGAGTGAGGATGTTAATTAGTTTCGTTGGTAAAGTTTAATAAGGTAGTATAAGAGACACGCGTTCAAAATCCGTTTTTACTCGCTAGCTTCTTTTGCACCATAAAGAAATGAAACTTTACTAATCACTGTATGCATACTATATTGATATATAAGTTTATATAAGTTTTAAGCTTGAAAGTTGAAATATGAGAAATTTAAGTAATGCTTTGTTCTCTTTAACTTATTTTTGTTGACTTAAGCAAAAATCAACAAAAATTAACAAAAATCAGTAAAATCAACAAAAACAAACGAAAATAAACAAAAATAACATAAAGAGAACAAAATCTAACTACTACTTGAACAACAGATCTATCTGAGTGAAATATTACAATTAAAAAGTATAAAATCATATCAATAGAAATAAAAAAAAAAAAATCTTTAATTAACGTACCTATGTGTACAAATTATTTTAAAAAATGCAAGCATATGCTTAGCTTCACTATTAATCAAATTGACGTTGTTTAAAGGTAAACCTATGTGCTCAAGAATTAAGTAGATTGCATGATTGTATGCAAGCACATAGCAAAATTGTTTATGTTACTATGGAATGCCATTCGACACATCAAATCACTCATTGTTGGAAGTCCATTTAAGTCGCATTGGATATATGATTTAGTGCAAGTAGTTTAAATGTCCATTTTACTTCTAAAATACAACTTAATTATTGTACTAATGTTAATTATTGGCTCTATATCTATACATTACACAAGTCACATGAAATTCATGTTAATTATACTACTAATACTTTACATTTCAATGAAGCAATTACTGGTACCAACTTCAATTAAACTTTATCTAAGAGTCTATTGAATTATTGTTATTGCTAACCCATTTCACAAGATAAATACTTTAATGCTAGCAAAAGAATCACCCTTATCAACCAAATCCTTTTCAACAAACAACGGTATGTTTTTTTTTTTTTTTTTTTTCATGTCTACACACATGTTTACAATATATCTCACATTTGACTTCAACACCATCCAAAACAAGTTTAGTTAAGCTTAATTAATCCTCTAATTAACATACTTTACTCAATTAAAAAATCAATAACACACAAACACAACAACCTCAACATTCCATTCAAATCAACAACCACAATGTCAAAATATCAACCCTAATAAAGAAGACAACAACAAAAAAGATACTATCATCCCCTAACTCCTAGACACACAAATTTCATAACTTTCCAAACCCACCTTCATCTTTCTCCCATTGCCCCCATCAATGGCTACCGACAAAATTGAATTCCACCATAGTTTCTTTTTATATTAAATTCAAGTACTACTTTATTTTAGTGCATAGTTTTCTATTCACTTGTATTTTATGAGCTTCTTAGAAAGACCAGATTTTTATGCACATATAAGATGTGAGACCATAAATGAATGAGCAAGAAAGAACCAAACTTTAAAGAGAGAGAAAAAGAGTGCCACGTGGCATCAACCCATTAGTTAATGCCCTAAACCCCAAGCACGGGACTCACCCCCATTAACCAACCGTCCACCCTTGTCACTCCACTTTGCTTTGCTCCTCTCAAGCACAGTCCTTTTCTCAGGGCCTCTCTCTTTTGACCCCTCACCCTTTTCTTTCTTCACTGTTTCTTTTCTCTCTTCTCAAAATTTTTGAAATTTCTGACTTTTTCTTCTTCACTTTATCTTCTTTTGGGTTCAAATTTGGTTCTGTTTTGCTCTCTGGTTCATTTCCACTTGTTCCGGAGCGGGAAACGGAGCAGAAAGAGATCTGTTTTTGGGTTCAGCTAAGCATGCCACATTTTCAGGTACTTCACTTCTCTTTGTTTGATTTTTTTAATGGGGTTTTGGGGTTTGTATTTTGCTTCATTCTTTGTTTCTAGCTCAAGATGAAAGCAATGTGCTTTGTGGGTTTTGGGTTGATTTTGGGGACTAGAACAATTTGGGTTGTTTTTGGTTAAAGTTTTCTCTAGTGAACTTTTACTATCTGGGATTTTGGGTTTTGTTGTTTCTTAGATTTGTGCTATTGTGTGTCTAGTAAGTATTCATATTTTGTGTGCATTTCTGGTAAAAGGAATCCAAAGACCAAAATGCGAGAAAAAGTAGTTATCTTTTCTGGTTTTTGGGTTGCAAGTTGGTTTTGATTTGTAGCTCAAATAGCCATTTTTGCCTTTTGGAGGGTTGTTGTGCACATTAATGCTTTTGTAGCATGAGTTTTGGAAAACCCATTTGCAGGAAACCCAGGTAAGTGGCTTTAATGGGAGTGTTGTGTTAGGGTTTTAGCAAATTTTGTCACTATTTGAGGGTTTCTGCTCTGCATTTTATTATTGATTTAGCAGTTGTTAATCCAGGTAAAGAGTCCTCAACCTGTGTTTAGGTGTCAGTAAATTAGTATCATCCATTTCCTGTCCTCAACCTGTATTTTAGTTTCTGCTTTAGTTCATTGTCTGGTTATGGAAGCTTTTCAGTAAGCCGATATTACCTCGGATGTTTCCTTGCACTTATTATCTAGATTTCATTTTGTGGGTATTAAGCCAATTTTAACTAAGTTCCTGCATGCTAAACAACCAGTGTGAGGTGAATTTGATTTATTAGCAACACGAATAAACGTTTTCTGGTCCAATATTGTGTACAATTAATTTAGCCGAAACCAGGCCACGCTTAGATCCAACCTTGATTGTTGATGAAACAATGAGGTTATTGGCTCATCCGATTTCTAGGCTGCAAAAATGGACAAATCACAAGCTGGACCAGTGGTTGTTCATGATACTGGCTCTGTTCTTTTCAATCCATGTGAATGTTCTGTGTCTAGTGCCTTTGGGTGTATATTAATGTTTCTTGTTTGCTTGTAATTATTAGGAGTAGGACTCTTTTCTGAAGACAGAGGAGGTGCTGGTTATTAAAAAACCTTGAAATGGATCAGTATGAGATACTAGAACAAGTTGGGAAGGGTGCCTTTGGTTCAGCCCTTCTTGTCAGACACAGACTTGAGAAGAAGAAGTAAGTGCATCTCCATTCATCAACTTAAAAAACCTTTCAGTCTTGAATTTCTAGCTAAGTAAACTCCCAGGCACTAGCAATATGTTTTTTTACATGACCATTGTTTTTCGTTGTAGGTATGTTTTGAAGAAAATCCGACTTGCTCGCCAGACTGACAGGACTCGCCGATCTGCTCACCAAGAGGTTAGTGAGATCTGCATTTTGATTGTGATAAACTGAGAATTAATCACGTTTATGAAATGACATCCTGCATGAATAGATATGTCACTCCTGCCTATGCTAAGATGCAACAAATCAAGTGCATTGCTTTGGTGGATTTAAATTACAAATGCATAATTTGCTTGGTTTCTAGTGTTTTCAGTGGCTTATATGGATTGTAATTGATGTGACTGAGTATTCTCAAGAGAATTGGCTTAGTTTAGTTACAAACCATGAGTCAGTTAGAATATGACTGAATATTTGGTGCGTTTGTTGTAGTCATCTTGATATGTCTCCTTGCGGTTGCTGACACTTGTATGTTCTATTTTCCCTCTTTTGCAGAAGGAGCTGATTTCAAAAATAAGGAATCCTTTCATTGTAGAATACAAAGACTCCTGGGTAGAGAGGGTTAGTAGATGTTCCTTTGATTGCTTTAAATAGCCTTCAATTGTATTACTTGTTGGTGTGGTATTTGTTGCTGTTATGACATGCTCAGATGCTAAACCATTTCCAAAATAGAATTCTTCACAATTCTCTATGATGTCCATGTCAGAAACTGGTTCATGAGTTGACGGCAGCATTACCTCTCATCTTTCTTCAATCCTTTAGTAATTAGGTCTCTACTCTCTAGGATTCTTACACTTATTTATATTTTTTGCTAAAAATCTGTAGTTTGTAACTGACCAACAGCCAAGTTCCATCTTAGTGAATGTTTTCTCTGTTGAAATGTTACCCCCTCTCTACTATGATAACAGGAGGGGGGGGGGGGGGGGGGTTTCTACCATTGCTTATTCTGAGGTCCCATATACTATTCATCTTGACTCAACATTTGGACCCAGTATTTATTTTACTTAAGGTTCACAATTGAAGTATTAATATAATATTTTCCCCATAATAACAATCCATTATTTTGAGATGGGTTTTTTTCAAGCAATTTGCATGAAAGCAACCATCTCTACTCTGTTTTATTGAAATAAGGTGTTTGCCCTGATGTCCATCTACTGTATAAAGGCCTCCCTTATTTTCTTTAGTTGATTTTTTTCTCTGCTGGATCACAGGGTTGCTATGTCTGCATTATAATTGGGTATTGTGAAGGAGGTGACATGTAAGTTATATGCCTTTGTTTATCTCTACTACCTGTGCTGATGAATTATTTTTTACCTTCAGATTTTGTAATCATTGCAAATTGTTATAATGTGCTTGTAGGGCGGAGGCCATTAAAAGAGCTAACTGTAATCACTTTCCTGAAGAGGTTGGTAGTCAGCTTCAAATTTTACTTAATTTCTTTTGCTGGAATGCGTTTACTTCAATTTTTAATTCAATTTTGTTATGTCATCACTTTATGTTTCTTATTCGATGTTAATCTGTTTGTAGAAATTGTGCAAGTGGCTGGTTCAGCTTCTGATGGCACTTGATTACTTGCATATGAATCATATTATTCATCGAGATGTTAAGGTCAGTTAGGCAAAATGAATTTGCTAACATCTTTTTCATATTTTCTGTCATCACATTATCTTGCTTATACTGGCCATTGACTGTATCAGTGTTCAAACATATTCTTAACCAAAGATCAGGATATACGTCTTGGTAAGGAAACCTCATAATATATATTTTTGATTATGGCATAACTTTTGATGAACTATTTCTGGCATGCTATAGATTTGCTAATATTAACTGATTGTGACAGGTGATTTTGGTCTTGCCAAATTATTAACATCACATGATCTTGCTTCCTCCGTAAGTACTTTGTTTACACTCTGGTTAAATTTATAAAAATTTGGTTTTACAAGTCGGGAAGCCATGACTTACCTTCTTACCATGCAGGTGGTTGGAACTCCTAGTTATATGTGCCCTGAGCTTCTTGCTGATATCCCTTATGGTTCCAAGTCTGACATTTGGTCATTAGGTGTGTTCTGAGCCCTTGTTGATGTTCAAGCTTTATTTTTTTCCTTTCTCCATCTGTTTTTTTGGCTAATAGCCACCTAACATATGTATCATCCAGGTTGCTGCATCTATGAAATGGCTGCTCTGAGGCCTGCATTCAAGGCTTTTGTAAGTCCAACATCTACCTTTGACGAGATTATTTTCACACCCATCTCATAGTCAAAAGCCTATCATTTCTGTGTGTCTGTGTTTTTTCTCCCCCCCTGGATTTGTGGTGTTGTGCTTCCATGTTCTTGGTATGACTTTGGGCATATGCTTTTACTGTTTTGCAGGACATGCAAGCATTAATCAACAAAATAAACAAGTCTATTGTTTCTCCACTTCCTACCATGTATGCTGGTGGATTGTAAGTGCTGCTTCT
Organism: Mesembryanthemum crystallinum; assembly: GCA_030267885.1. Classification (NCBI taxonomy): domain Eukaryota; kingdom Viridiplantae; phylum Streptophyta; class Magnoliopsida; order Caryophyllales; family Aizoaceae; genus Mesembryanthemum; species Mesembryanthemum crystallinum. The sequence goes on from BSSO01000279.1 coordinate 25,245, forward strand.
TTGCTGGATATTAAATTGTTTTATACTTTTATATTTTCCTTGCATTTCCGATCGCATGATTAGAGCTCAGCTTATTCTGTGGATGTTAATAGTCAGTATGGTTCTTCTGACGTTATCTCCTCTTCCTCATTTGCAGTCGTGGCCTTGTTAAGAGCATGCTGAGGAAAAATCCAGAACTGAGACCCAGTGTATGTATTTTGCCTTTTCTTTGCATCTTCATTGTTGAATACCTGCTTTCCCAAGATACTCGCATCATGCTTCTGTACTGCCAAAGTTATATTGTCATATTTTTCCATCTGAAGAGTCATTATTTCAGCTTTGCTAATGACTTACACGAAGGCTTTGTTCATTTTAATTGAATGGCGTAAAATTGAACTGAATGAATATTAATATGTGAAAGAAAAACTAAGTTGCAGAATGAATTGAACTGAATGTGTAGATTTGGACTGAAGTGAATGCAGAATGGTAAATATAGAACAGGCCTAAATGTCTTGTTAAGTGGCCCCAATTTCTTTTATTTTTGTTTCTTTTGCTAATGAGCTACATTAGAAGTCACTATACGTTTCTTCTGACTTGATCTGCTTTGGATAGGCTGCGGAGCTGCTCAAGCACCCTCATCTTCAGCCATATGTTTTCAAAATCAACCTGAAGTATGATAGCCCCAGAAGAAACACTCTCCCGATATCTTATTGCGACTATCCCAGAAGAACTCGATTCCTAGAGGCTGAGGAGGTTCCCAAGCTTGCTGACAGAGAGAGAAGGCGATCATCATACTGTAATGACAGGACCCAGAATCCAAGTATCTCTGAAGCTGACCTCGATTCCCCATACTCTGTCAGAAAACAGACAGATTTTTCAAGTTACCTAAACCACAAGTTTGAAGAAATGTCAGTTGGTAGCATGCATAAAGAGATTGGTGTTGATAAGCCAGTAGTTTCCAAGGTTTCTACTTTTGCAAAAACACCAAGGTTGTCAACACCTGCTAAAGGCTCTGCTGCTTTTAGGAGATTGTCAACCCCTTCAAAGATCCCCAGTATAACTTCCAACCGAGTCTCGGTAAGTTTTTCCAAACCTTCAAACCAATAACTTATTAGATTGTATACTGGATTTAATTACTGGTCAGCTTAGTTGAGTATAATGTTAAGCATGTCATTACAAAATGGCGGTGTAAAACTAGGGCTAATTTGTCAGAAACTACCTGTTAAATCTGTCACTTAAGTAATCGCCTTTTACATATATTTTTCATAAAACCCACCTTTTAAAAACATATTTCTATTGTGGAACCACCTTTACGTATACTAATAATGACCTCATTTGACGTTACATTTATCACCATTTCGTTATTCAAGTGCTATTTGGTAGTGACAACCTCCTTTTAGGTGACTATTTTAGAGCCACATAGTAACTAATTAAGTCATTTGTATGCTCAAAGGTGGTTCTACCGAGCAAAATGTTTTAAAAGTTGATTTCTTTAAAAGTTGTATGTTAGTGGTTTCTGACAAATAATTCTACTTATTAGTTGATAATAAGAGAGATACTCCCCATACCCTTCCCTTAGTAGGATCTTCCCTGCGTTGTCGTTGTTGTTTGTTGTGGTATATAATAAGAGAGAAGGCATAATTTCCGCTTTAGAAAGACATTATTATGTTTTGCATACTAAACTTGAAGTTTGCGTTGCTTGATTGTGCAGCATCCCCTACCACATACTCCAACAACTAAATCATCGAGAACAACAGCACGTAGAGCTTCACTACCACTATCGATGTCAAGCACCAAGACCGCAAACCATGACTCTCAATACAGAGCCAACGTAGGTTTCCTCAACAGTGTTGAGTCCCCAGATGTATCGGTCAATGCCCCACGTATTGACAAGATGGCAGAATTCCCCTTGGCATCTTCTGAGGACCCCCTTTACCCTGCCCGTGGAACTTCATCCACCTCCCCTCAATGCTCATCCACCTCAGCAAACGTTGGTGACCGTTCGGTCACTAAGGACAAGTGTACGGTCCAGATTGTAGACAGACCAGCACTTTCCAAGCCTAATCTGGTCAACGAAACCTCGGAGCAGAATCAAGGCAGTGGTGTTTCCAGCAAGTCATCTTCAGATTCTCGCTTAAGGCGTTTTGATACTAAATCATATCAGCAACGAGCTGAAGCATTGGAAGGTTTGCTCGAGTTCAGTGCACGGCTCTTGCAGCAGGAGAGATACGATGAGCTCAACGTGCTGTTGAAGCCATTCGGACCTGAGAAGGTGTCGCCAAGAGAAACGGCTATTTGGTTGGCCAAAAGCTTCAAAGAGACTGGATCCTAGCTAGGTAACTGACTTCCACGACAAATGTACATTGTCTATCATAGGTTCCAAACTCGACAGTTAGGTCTGTAGTTACCCAACAGGCAGTGAGAACTAATTAATGTAGGTCCTAGAATCGAAAGTCCCTGGTTGGGAGATTGATGTGACCGTTAGAAGATTGTGCTGATTGCTGAACGAAGTCGAAAGTTTTCTGACACAATTGTGTATCGTACCTGTGATCTATAATCACAGCTGCTTGCATGATGTAAATGCTGCTATCTGGTTGGCCAATAGCTAGCATGATGTTAATGCTGCATAATTTCTGATCCTAGGATATGGTTCTCAATTTATGCTTTTTCTCTTGCATAATCGCAGAGAAATGCTTCTAATTATGAGTAATGCTAAATGACTCAAATGTCTGATATAGAATGTGGTGCTTTCGTGTTCTTTGGAGGGTCGTAAATGGGCAAAATTGGGTTTGGAACACCAAAAACCCCATATGCAAATGTTATTTAGTGAGTAATCTTTCTTATAAAAACTACTGTAGTGGAGTAGCAGTTTGAGGAGCTGCATTACTTTCTGTCCATTTTGTTTTAGGTTGATTCTGTACAGCCAGAAAATGGCCATGTAGCCTACAGTATATGTATGATTGAAGGTCATGAACAATGATATCAGAATTTTGGCTCTGGTGACATGGTAAATTGGCAAGAAGATTATACTCGAAACCTGAATTTGAAAACCATCTACATCGTTGGTCGGATGTATTCCTCTGGTGCAAGTTTGAACTTTTATGGTCGTGTGTTCTCTCTGGTGTTCCAAAAAAACATAAAAAAAATCCGCTAGATTTCGATTTTAAAGTATTTCACCACATGATGTCCATGTTGGATTTGAAACCAATACACACCACATTTTAGTTATAGAAAGATAAAAGTAGCTATCATATGCAAGAGAAAGTCGTCAATTAACATAAGAGCTCTTACAAATTGAGAATTTCACCTCTGTTATTTTAAGGTGGTCTCAACCAACTCGACTTATCCTCATATGCAAAAAAAAAAAAAAAAAAAAAAAATGGTATATAAGTACACCACGTATATGGAAATCATTGTCCATAAAAATTGCTCATTGGCAACTCTTTGGCCCTTCTCCAAATCACTATCCTAGACCAAGTGACAACTACTTTGCCCTTCTACATAAAGAAACACCACTGAATATTCCATTGGATTGACTTAAATTAAAATTAAAATAAAATAAAATATTGTTGACTATTTCCCATCCACCACCAAATACTATTTAATACTCCTTCCTCCCCTGCATTCTATCCATTCTTTGTTGCGAGATAGACAGAGGAGAGAGAAAATCTATGGAGGAAGATGGAAGAGAGATACTGGAACCCTACGAGCTCCATTACTGTGACCTTCTCTCACTTTCATCTCTCGATACTACCGAAGAAGAAGGCGAATTCGAACGGCTCGAAGCAGTTACCAGAGCAGTAATGGAAGCCCTAGGGCCTGACGGGCCTGGATTGCTCGCAATTACGGGGGTTCCAAACGTTGCGAAGATGAGAAACACTCTGCTCCCGCTCGCTCGTGATCTTTCTCTCGTCGAAAGCGATGATCGGAAGCGTATTCTTAAGGTCGGTTCTCTTTTTGTCTCTCCTACGTTGATTTTTGAAAAATTACGAAATTGTTGAGGTTTGATTATGGTTTTCGTTAGGTTGGTGCTAATTACTATGTTCTTGTGATGAGAATGTGGAAATGTGTTTTGAGTTCTGTGGTGGACGTAGGATTAGCATTACTAGCAATATTTGCGGAATTTAGAGTTTACGTAAAGATCAACGAAAATATGGCGTCGTTGTTCTTTGTTGGAGTACTAATGATTCGTGTTGCTAATTTCGTTGTCCCGTAGCTACTAGTTGTTCAAGAGTTCTGTATAGACTATTAGATATAGTCATTGAGGGTCATAATCAAAGTATTAAACTTGAGAGTGATGATGAGATATGGTGTTGGTAATCTATATGAAACCTAATTAATCCAAATTTGAGTTGTTCAAAGCTGAAATTGGTAAAATATTTTGATATTCGTAGGAGTATATCAACAAAAATAGGTATACTTCTGATTAGTCGAATATTCCTATGGAGATAAGGTATAGGAAAATATGACACATCTATATTAGCGGAATTCACTTCAATTCGCGAAAATCCTATGAAATCATATTAAGTACTATTTGTATGGCTATGGTTCACTGATAAGATTTGATGAAAATAGTGGTGCTTGTCCTATAACATGGCTGAAAATGCTGTAAACTTTCTGCCTCTTCATCATATTGCATTTCCACCTTATACTTAGGGATTGCTTTGTAGAGTGAAGATATAGCTAGGTGCATTTGACTCTTCAAAGTAGGGAGGCAACTTTAGGTGTCCTACTTATAAATAAACGAGTTTGTAGTAGGTTTCGAAAGCTATTAGTGATAAAGTTTTGATGATCATAAGATCATGTAAACATTTTTTTATAAAACTGGAGTTTGATTGGTACGTACTTGGTACTTGAATCAAACAAATGGTGTAGCCAAAGATGAAATTGGCATATGGAACGGGTGGAAACTTGAGGACCCTGGATTTCTGGCCCTTGAGGCCTAGCATGTGGCATAGTAAATAGCTATACCGATATCTCCCTTACACTCTGCATTCTTTGTTGGAGGGTGCTGTCTTCATCCATGCAGTTGAGGATATGTAATTTGAAAAAAATGGCTGGGTCAGCTTATATTTATAGATATTAATATAAGATTTTCATTTTTTATACTTAATAAAAGATGGTAGAAGCTCTTCTTGTGCAATCTTAGTTTGGAATAACTGTTACTGAGTTCTGGCCCAATTCATAAGTGTTTGGGTTCGTTGATGTGTTCCTTCCCAGATAGGTGAAAGCGTCCTGTTTTTAAAAGCTGCTGCTGGCTTAATCACGTATAACCAGTCCTTACTGTCTATTTTTGTGTCATTAAGGTGTTTAAGGGGTCTACAAGTTGAATGTTTTTGACGCCCGTCTTTCCACAGATAAACTTGATTTTTGAGAAATCAAAAAACTTTGCAGGATCATGGCCTTGGGAGTGATGTTCCGTTGAAGAACTTGGATAGATGTGTCTCATCATTTGCGATGCAGTTGAAATATGGGAGTGGTCCAGATTTGAGTTATTTGCGCTGTGGAAGTCCAGATGGTCTTGACGAACCCAACCCAGGGGTGGAAAATTTCGCTGCTGATGCGAGCAGCAGCTTTGTGGCTAATCACTTCAAGGGTCTTAGTGGTAGCTTTAGGGAACTTGGGTTATGTATGATGGACCTTGGTCTTCGTCTTGCACGGATTTGTGATAGAGCTATCGGTGGGAAAGAATTGGAGCAGAGCTTATTGGAATCAGGCACAGCAAAGGGTCGTCTCATACACTATCATTCTTATCTTGACACGTATATGATTAAAGAGTCAAGGAGAAGAAAGGGGACTAAGAAAGGACAATCTAATTCTCAACCTGAGAGTTTTCACTGTAGGGACGAAAAGATGTCCAACAGAAAGTCATCTGAGAAATTTCATGACCTTTGGCAGCAGTGGCACTATGACTATGGTACATTTACTGTGCTTACGAGTCCCATGTTCATCAGACCAATAAGTTGCCAGGCAGAAAAGGGAGAAAAAGATGGTTTTGCTAATTTTTGTGGGTTAGAGTGCCCTTCTCCCAGTGGGCATACCTATTTGCAGATCTTTCACCCTAGCAAGAAAACTATTTGCTTTGTAAAGGCCCCTCCTGAGAGTTTCATTCTTCAGGTTGGAGAGTCGGCTGATATATTGTCAAGAAGAATGCTCTGCTCGACTCTTCATTCAGTCTCACGACCAATAGAGCTAAAAAACCTAAGCAGGGAAACTTTTGTTGTATTTTTACATCCGGCATGGAACAAAGTTTTTGATATTTCAGATTACCCTATGGAGCAGTTAACTGCAAATGGTCAGCATGGGAAGTATGGGGAGAGGCCTCAAGGCGATGAACAAGAGCTTATGAAACTAACTCAAGCGATTCATAAAAGAATTCCACCCTTGTCGTCACGGCTAAGGGATGGTATGACCTTTGCGGAATTCTCTCGTGAAACTACTAAGCAATACTATGGTGGTAGTGGGTTGCAATCTAACAGATGAGGAGCTATCAGTTTTCTTGTGCTTGATTTGGCTTATCGTATTCAATTCTGCAGAGTGGATGCTTTGTTTATACGCTTTTGTTGATCTATTTGCTCTAATGTTGAGGAAGCATTAGTAAGGATACATTTTTTTGACTTGAGACTGGCATTGGAATGTGGTTAATGAACTGGCGAAAACCATTGATCAAGAAATGGTGGAATGTGATTCTCAGTATTTAGTTATCAGTGAACCAGATGAAGCTTTGTTGAAAGGTACTCCTATCAATTTTTAAGGATGGTAATACATGGAATTTGGTGGTTGAATATATTTGATTCTGGCAACACTTACTGTAAATTGAATCATTTGGCCATCTGTGTCTGTCTTCATTTTTTTCCTTGACCATCTAATTGTGTGTAAATTATGTCATGGTATAGCGAACTAGTCTTGCCAATATACAATTGAGTCGTGAGTCTTGACAGTGGAAGTGGTTCAGTTTTATAGACTCTTTTATTATGTATTTCATAGTATATCATTTTGTATATATATTATGTGCTTCACAGTACCCTGTTCTGCATATATATATCCNTCTAAGCAACTCTTTTTTTCTCTCAGCAACTCTCTCCAAGTTTCAGCAGGGTACATAAAGTGATTTATGCTTTCCTACAACGACGTGATCATTTACAATCTAACCTCTTCTGATAATGAGGTACGGCAATCTTTCTTTTGTGCAATTTAAAGCCCTTATATATAGTGCTTGCTGGTGCCATTATTTTAGGATTTGAATGTGTTGTAGATTGGATGAGTTAAAGTTTCTAGGCTGCAACTGTAAAAATATTATTTTGGAATGATCTGGGTATTTACTCTGGACCGTAGGGTGAGAAACTATGAAGTTAAAACTCAGGAGTTTGGAAATGTTTAGATTTTTCCCTTTGCTGAATTTGTTAGCAGTTGACCAAATTATAATAGAAGCATGTAGATCATGAAAAGCAATGTTAAGCTGCTGGAGAAACAAGGGATCTTCAAAACTCATCACTTTCTGTTCTAAGCCAAACCTGGTATCGGCTTAAAAGTTCTAGTTAGTTTGACCCTAAACAGCTCTAAAGTGTTTCACTTTCCACACCACACAAAATCCCAACAGTACAGACCTGAATCATATTTGAAGGTGGAGAAGAGTGATAAAAGTAAGGATGAACAAGAATAATGTTCCCTGTATATTTTTTGCAGTACAAAAAGTAAAAAAGAACAACAAAATTACTTGTATGGGATTCACACCCCACCCAAGTTCAAATCCCACTAAAGGCATTTGTTCGGAAGAGTTCTCCACCCCGGCCCACCCAAGTTCAAATCCCCATTACGCATATGTAGGGAAGTGTTTTCTACCCCTTACCTCTAAGTAAGAGTTACACCCCCCTCAAGTTTAAATCCCACTAGAGGCATTTTTGGTGAGAAGTTTCCTATCCCTTGCCTCCTACCCGCTTCCTCCCAATTGCTTGGCGTGTTAAATACTGGTTTTGGGCCTGAGATAGGACAACCCAAGAAAAGGGTTTAACTTATGTACCTAAATAAAGGAAGTTCATTACTGGTAGATTAGAGCTTGTAGTGCTCTCAACAAAACTCAAACATCAAAATGCAACTTCCTATGTTTTTTTTTTTGAATAAATTCAATCTTCATGAAGATTTCATCCTTCCATAGTCAATCACAAGTTTAAATGGTAAAGCTAGTAATTATTCTTCGCATAAGCAATGGACTTTAAATTGTTTTCAGTCATTCACTCCTAAGCAACATTTTCCCACAACCGAAAACTTCCGCATCTAACCCTCCAACCCTCACCTCTTAGATGCGGATACAATGCATCATTTAGAACACTAGCAATTAGACCATAAGCAGACGACTTTCATTATAGCTAGGTTTGATCCTTCAGATTTACGCCCATACCCAATTCTTTTCGGGTGACGTACGCCTTGAATCTCATAAACAAAGTTGCTTTCTTGGGCATTCTAGGAAATCTCATAGTGATATCTGTTTGGAATGCAGGTGGGAATCTACCCCAACCCAAAACTTTCAAACTGAATGGAAGAAGACAAGAGGAGAGGTGTTAATAAAGAGGAGAAATTATTGGTTAGCTTTGGCATGGCTTATTATTCCCTTAAGCCAAAACTCCTATTGAAAATGAGAGGTGCCATAAACTTTTTTCTCAGGACAGGCAAAGGGAATAAAGTTCATCTTCCCTCTGTCCTAAATGATTCAACTAGGGAAACAAGAAAGAGAAACAGAGAGAGAGAGAGAGAGAAAGAGATCTTTTTTTTGTTGCAGCTAATTTGGAGGTTGTGAATGTCCATAAGTGACGTATGACTTTTTAATGGGAAGAAGAAGGAGATGATCTGATCACATCTTTACAGTTAAAAGCCCATCAGAGAGGCACGCTTCCATGCTTAAGTTGTTGTCTTTCTTAGCCTTTTAATGCAAATATGAAGGTCCAGATCCAGAGTTGGTACTTGGTAGGTGAAAGAGTAGATAATTTTTTTTTGTCTGACCTTCAAAAAGGAGTGTTTGTGTCAGCTTGAGATGTTGCCAATTCCTCAGAATATTGAAAATCTAATCAAGTAAGAATTGGGATCACTCCAAGTTTTTGATTCCTTTTTCAGCTTACTGGAATGTTTGTGATATGGTTAATCATCATCCATATTGGGTCTAGCAGGAGTGTAGGGTGACATGACATGTCAATTGTATTCGAAATGTGATTATAGACGGGGAATTTGTTCAACCCGACGCATCCGATCCGATCCTCATGAGAAGGGGGGGGGGGGGGGTGTGGACAAAACTTTATCGTTTTCATTTTTGATCTCAAAACTTTTTTCTTATATAGATTCGGCCTATTATTTTAATCCAAGTCTGTCATTTGGCCTGCCCATCGGGCAAAAAATACATGTTGCCATGTGTCCTATGTATTCTTGCATTTATATAGTTGCAATTGCAATTTCAGTTTGTTCAATGGATGCACTAGTTTGAATCGTGTGCAATTCTTGTATCCAAATTGTGGAAATTTTAAACTCAATACCATATTATCATGGAATTAGGGAGATCAATAGAGGAGCACCTTAACCTTTTGTATTATCATGTAGTTTATGTATGGTATCCTAGACCTTTTCAACTTTAGTATTTTTTTCTTTTACTTTACTCTTCCTTTTCAAAACTCAGAGTCTAACAATTGATTTGGAGCTCCTAATTTCTTTTGTTTGGAAGCTAGTTAGAAAAATAAGCCACAATGAAATTTGCAAAATACACAATGTCCGTACTGTCTAGAGTATCATTGAATGTGACTTGACCCAAATATAATCAATACAAAAATTCAGGGATTTGCTGTGGGTAATAAGCTTTGTGTACTATAATAAGGGGACATCAAATTTTGTCAAGACTTGCAATGGACACAGGACCACTATAGGACACGCCCTCTTAACTCAGTGACCACTTAGCAGAGGCATCATCAAAACATGCCTCTTTGACTGTACCCAATTCGAATTGTGACCCAAAGAAATCCATCAGGACGAGGTCCCAGCCCAGAATTCCCCTGTCCTTTCCCTTCTCATCATCACCCTATTCACACAATATTTATTTCCTTTTCACTGTATATAGATAAGAAAAGAACGTTACTACGCTGGAGAACCCCTTCTCGGGTGATCCCTAACATAAGGTTGACCTCCATTCGTAGTCGATTCCTGAGGCGTCCTGGTATAGAATGTTATCTAAGGCAAATAAATGGCAGATCCAAAAGTAACTTCAAGTGGGTTTCTTTCACAAATTTTAGCATATGTTTACTATAAAAACATTTCCAAATTTACCTTAAAAAAATAAGAAAAGAAAAAGTGGGTGCCCAGTGGCTAGATCCGCCACTGATTAGATAAACGAAAATATCAAAAAAAAAAAAAAGTAAAAAAAAATGGAGCATGGTAATGCATGTCCCAAATGTTGCCATCCAATTTGCCAGTTATTTGGCATTGCCCTATTGATAAATATGTGGAGTGCAACAATAACTAGAACGAAAGGCACTGAAGTTCTACATGTAAACAGTGTGATAATAGATTATCTCTTTACTCATAACTAGGATAAATTCCTCAAGAATAAGAGAAAAAGATTTACTCCTATTAAATAAAACAAAAAATAAAACAGAGCATAGGAAGGATGGTGAATTTCAATTAATTACCCTGCAGCGTGCTCTGTTTCAGTTCCACCGCCCTGTTTTTTTCCCAAAATGTTAAAGAAGTTGCCTGCATGTTGTACTTGGGTGGCCATGAACATAACTACTATAAACGTTAAGGCTGCTATATGGGTCCCTAGGGAAGATCTGATAAGTTGTCTTGAGAAGTAATAATCTGTAGCACGAGACAGATAATTAAACAACTTATTGCAAGTAACAATGTGTGACTTAACTACAGTAGCTAGTAAATCAGGGTTTGAGACATGCATCATTGGTGGATATAGATTAAGTTTTCTTATTAAGTATCGAGTTTTGTATATTCATTTGACATAGTAGCTATGAAGCATAAACATTTTGAATGGGTGCCGTATGAAATGTTGGACATGCGGATACGAAATGTTATCGACATCCGAACATGACATATATTAGACTATTTATTCTTTATAAATTGAAATTTCTTATATACGTATAGTGTCCCTATCGGTGTTCTTATTTGTGTCCATGGAACACAGCATAGTAGCATGCGATATTTCTGTTCATAATAATAATAGTGCAAGATGTGTATATCTTCGATCTATCCGACATATGTTATTGTCATTTATGTTAGTTTGGAACTTGTATGGTCAAGGACATAAACACCATTTATTGCAAGTGATAAACCTATTATCTATCATGGTTGCTGGTAAGACATGTGAAATACAGCTTGTCACAAATGGAGCAATCCATTTAACTTAATTTGTCCGACCCTGAAAAAGTCTGGACATTTTTTTTTTTTTTCCTTTAATCACAAAGATTTGACGCTTAAGTCCGGTTCAAACTCGACCCATCCACAATAATAAAAAGAATAAATAAAAACAATAAAAATAAAATGAAATGCATGACATCACATGACCCGGGCCAAGTCTTTAAATAAAGGAAAAGCAACAGGAGCAGTATAAAAGGGCAACCACAAGTCCACAACCAACCCATTTTTCTTAGAAAGAAGGTCACAAACAAAAAGTGAGAGACCAGAAACCATCTCCAAGAAAAGAAAAAATGGAGGAAATCAACCCAATGCTAATGAGTAGTAATAGTGGAGAAAGCACTAATAATAAGTTGCCAGAGAGCCCAAGGCTGCCAATGGAGTTCTTGTCAAGATCATGGAGTCTCTCAGCTCTCCACCTTTCAAAAGCTCTCTCTCACTCTCTCCCTTCTCTTGTCTCTAAGACTGTTGCTTCCTGTGCTACCCCTCCCATGTCTATGGCCATTGTTGAAGAACAAGAAGAAGAAAGGCATTCTGTTGGAGAAACAGAGGATCATAAGAGGCCTCTCATTCCTGGAAATTCCTTCTCTTTTGCTTCTTCTACAACTTCCCAGCTTGTCCTTGAGCGCATCATGTCACAATCTGTAAGTTCTTTTAAGGGAAAACTAAAAAGCTTTAATTCAGTGAGGAAATAGTTAGAGATAATTATGCACATTGTTTTCTTAAGATATGAAATTAAGGTGTGTTTGGCTAGTTTTTAAAAGTTTTGACTTTTGTTTCTCAAATGGAGTTTTGGCTTCCCTTTCTCATATTAGAGCTTCAAATTCTGGCCCCATTTTGGTATCTTAGAAGTGGGAGGTGATTGAAAAGGGGGGAGGGGAAGAACAGAGGAGGGATATTAGAAAGAAAAGTTGAAACCTTTAAAAAATAAACCAAACATCCCTTTAAGCTCATAGAGATAAGTTTCAAGTTTTTTTGGGTTTGTTTTGATTCATTATGAGACATTTTGTATTGGAGAGAGGGGAACTGAATTTGGAATCGATCTTAATCACTTGGGTTGAAACCTTATTAGCTATGTAATTTGTTAATTTTAATGATGGATTATTTAGTTTTTTGTGGGTGTGTTGCAGGAAGTGTCACCAATGACATCAGGGAGGCCATCATGTAGTGAGCCACCAAATGGATTTGGAGGGCAAAGTTTTTCTGGTTCTTCTCTCACTGCTGAAATGTTTGATAGCCCTACTGAAGCAATCTCTCCACCTCTGGAGTTTGATAAGGTCTTTACTTTCTCTCTCTTTCTCTGCCCTGTTTCTATCTCTGCACAAATAGTAAATGATGATTTTTAAGCTGTTACACTTTTCATTGAATAGGAAGAATCTTTAACCAAATATAAACCAGAATTTCTGTCTTCAATTTTTATCATGATTTACTGACTACTACTAATACTTAGCAATAACACATTTGGCCTATAACAGTCTAGAGAGAGAAACTCAGATGCCATGCCAGCTATGGCTTAACAGAGAGAAAGAGAGAGAGAAGTAGAGATGTCAGCTTTGTTTCCTGCTTTCCCCTCAGTCTCTGTCCTTGTCTTCTTCAAAGCATACTTTTTCATGTCTCTTGTGCTGGTCTATGATTGTTGTAGCACAGAATAGTAACAGTGACCTTGTTACCTTTTGTGTTTTTCAATACACTCTTTACCTTTTTCATCCACATTGAATGGTAATCTTTATTTAGTAAGCATTTCACAGGGAAATTTCATCATAAATCACAAATTTAGAGGTTCAGTCTCTTCAACTGAAATGCATTGATTGGATAGAATTAAACTAAACAGATCAGAACTGAAATTTGCTACTCCCTCCGTCCCTAATTAAAAGTGTCGCTTCGTAATCCGCAACT
>BSSO01000280.1:0-38501 GCA_030267885.1 Mesembryanthemum crystallinum
TTTATTGTATGTAAGGGATAGTGGGGGGTAAATAAGGGAGAATATGAGGAAAATATAGTTATGTTAAGGTAAGTAGGGGACTTGATTTTGTGAGTTTTGTTAAGGTAAGTGGGGGACGGAGGGAGTAATAGAAGGAATAACATTCTTATAATATGTAGAACCTTTTATTATATATATTAAAAAAGACTACTTATGGTTCCGTGCACAATTTAGGATTTTAAAACTAGCTTATTTTTAATATAAAGAAAACCAGTTAGTAAATCAGTAATAACTCATGCATCGTACGGGATAATCTTACATTATATTAAAATGGAGAATATGAATTGTATGTCGCCACGTATTACACTATCATTGGTTGACAATTAGAGGATAAATATGTCATTTAATTTGGTCTAAGCCAAAGAAAAAGAGAGAAAAAAATTTAAAAAATGAGCTCTTAATAGCTATTATAATAAATACTAGATTCCATCTAAAATATTTACATATATCTTCAATTGTATCGTGAATTTTGTAATAGATAAGTTAGTGATGAAAGAAGTTATAAAAAGAAAATATAAAAAGAAAAAAAATGTGACATCAATGAATTCTCTTATGGTCTTCAAGCTATATATATTTCTAAACTCTTGGGTTGAACTAATCATTTCATTTGCCATATAAATATTGCAAATTAGCATAGAAAATTATAATCAATATTAATTTACACCTATATCCAGCCATAAAAATAGATAAAAATCAACAAATGAAAATTAGGTTGCCATGTTTTAGCAAAAAAAAAAAAAAGATTAAAAAATAGGGTACTATAAGAATCGAAAACACAACATTTGTATTGTAACCATTTAGTTTATAAAATATAAAACTAATAAGTTCAGCCCGTGTATCGCACGGGGCACATACTAGTTAATAAATAAATAATGGTTTGAGATAAATAAATAACAAAAAATAATTTATAATAATTTTAAGAAAAATTTGTCAGAAACCACCTTTTAAAATATGACTTTTTTATGCATCCACCTTATATAATTTTTTTTTTAACAAAACCACCTTATAAGATATTTCCGATTAAATCCAGCCACCTTAACCTCTTTTGTATGCTAGGCGATTGTTAGCAAAAAGGCTTGACCAAGGCTCCTTTGGAAGGGTCAGGGGGGGTGTCACCCGTTGTGCATCCTTCATTAGGTATAATCTTCGAACTACAGGCGGATTTGATGTAATCTGGGTGGATTTTGAAGGTGTTATTGCAAGCCCCGAGCGCAATGTGCTGCCAAGCAGTTGTGGCGCTGGTGAGTCGATTGTATTCGCCGAAATCTCTGGAGTACTAGAGTTCTCATCTGGATCCTTTGAGCTACGGGTACTAACGGAGCCTACCGATATGTAACACCTAAGTGCCACGCCCATGGCCACTCTAGCGGCCCCTCTTACCTCCGCCTTCCATAAACGGCCATAGACCGGGGGCAAAGTTCGCCAACGGTTAGGAAATTTAGAGAGAGAAAGAGGTTCCTTACAAGCTTCCCAGTATAATTTTTTAACACATAAAAAATATTACTGAATAAAAATAATTTTAACAAAATATTATTATTACTGAACAAAATTCACATAAGTCGAAATTTCACACTATATTGACTCTATAAAGTTAGACTTAACCTTAGTTCATATGGATAAGACCTGAAATTAAATTCCATCCAAAACCCATGTTAATCGAAAAATGAACTAATCTTAATTGAGTTAATCCGAATCCCGAAATAGCTCAGCTCTAGTTGACCTCAAACTCGACATTAGTAAGAACCCGATTCAACCCGACTAGACCCGACATAAGTAAAACCTTGACTCGATTTGACCTGCCCCTAATAATTTTATGATCTAAATGAACTCAATCGGAAATAACTAAAAACCAAAATAACCCGATCTAAAACCGACCACCCCACCCAATTGCCACCTCTACTTGTAGACCAATTACGCTACTCATAATTCATAACTCATGTCTCAAGCCATTACAAGAAAAGAGGAATTTTGCGACCGAAAAATCGGTAGCAAAATAGGAAAACTCGATCACTAATTTCTTTTAGCGACCGATTAGCGGCCGAATTTGTTCGGTTGCTGATAGGTTAGTCGCTAAATGTAGCGACCGAATTTGTAAGCAAATTTAGCGACCCATTAATTTTGGTAGCTAAATTAGCAACCCATAAGATTTGGTTGCTAAATTTGCGACCCCTTTATTTGGTAGCTAAATTGGCGGCTGAATGTATTTAGTCCCCAAATGTAGCAAACGAACATTCGGTTGTTAAATATTTAGCCACCGAAGGTTTGGTAGCTAAATTTTGTGATTGAAGTTTTGGCCGTGTTTGTGATTATTGGTCAATTCCGTAGCTCATTTTTCATTATGTAGCCCAATTTGTTATTGTTTGTTATTTCTCAATACCATATTCAGTCAAATAATATTCACTAGAAAAGATTATAAGTTTACAACACCTATTAATAATCATAATATGAAAAAATCCTTGTAAGTTGCTGCTAATGCTTGTCAACAATTACCATATAGTATAAATATATAATCTCAAGTGACAACATTACAATACAAATAATGCAAATTATAGAGTCAATTGCACAATTTCAATCTATAGCAGACATAGATAAAGTATACATAGTTCTTGACATTTTTTCTCTTCTTATAATCTTTTTTTTTTTTTTTTTTTNTAGCTGTTAAATTATCTTGTAAGTTGTTAAATAGCCTTAACTTCTCTTATAGTTGCTCAACTAATGGATGGAAGCATTGGTTGACTTGATTATTACGTAGTGCATATGTTGTGCCAGATTTAGAATCACCTCGTCTGACCTCCAAGAAACAATCCATATCTTACTGGCTACAATCCTCAGCATTCTTTTTGATATGTAGAACCGTTGATAATTGTACTGCATAATTATCAACATACAACAATTATTCACTAAATTTAATGCAACCTAAATCTAAAAAGGAAAAGAAATAAAAAAAATCAGATTACTTTCATTGTACTACACTTTGCAATGGCGGGATAAACTCAATGAAAAATTAAAGGCATAATGGTTATATCCCCTGGTTGGGGACATGTCTCATAATAAGGGTTTTTACAAGTGTCGCCAACTTCTCAAGTGTGGGGTAAGGAGGAGAGGACGAGTGAAGAGAAGAGCAAAGGTGTGATTTGTGGGGAAGCACAAGGTGGGAAAAGAGTAAAAACTACATTTTCAAACTTCTAAGATCTAAATTCACTTTTTGCAAGTAATCATCTAATTATCTGCTTTTTTTTTATTCATCTAGGAAAACCCATATTTATAGAGTATATATAAACTTACTCTCCAAATAAAAATAAGTTAGATATCTACTGTAATATATTAAGCATATAATATCAAATATATTTTATCTCCTATATAACATAGAAAATATATTCACCTAATATCTTAATCTACATTTTGCTCTCGATGCTCTGTTTTATTCCAAGTTCTTAACTTTCTTTTTCTATTAAATTGCAATAGCGATGACTTGAAAACTTTGATGTGATATATGTGGTTTATGTTAGAATTGTGATAGATTACGGTAAAAGTTTTTATCTTTCATTTTCATTTTGTATTTGCTTGAGGTTGTGATTTGGGTGATGATAATATCAAAACTTTGTGCAATATAACTATGTATTGTTTATTAGTATCGTAAATCCTTCTTATTTATTTAAATGAAAAGAGCTATTGTAATTGTAACTAGCAATTCCATGGACAATAACATGTGAATTATTTTATTTCATAGGATAATAGAGGGTGCTGAAAAATGCTATTTCTCTCGTTGGTGAAACCAAAGTTTTTGTAAAATGGTTTCAATTATAGTCAAGTGACGAAACCATAAATGTAATTTAAAACAATATAATATAGTATAACATAATAAAATTACAGTAAAGTGGGTTCAAATGACTACCCTATTTAAAAGGGTAGCTCCGCCCCTGATTACTCTACTACTTAGAGGAGAAGCGACCTTAAAAACAAAATAGCTTATAACTGGCTGTGTGGTATATAACAGTAAAAAATGTGATGCTAATTTTGAGTTATGCACACCAATTCAATTACTTATATCATAATATGACAAATGAAAAGAGGGATGAAAGGATGGATAACTTTACGCGCAATATTAGAGTAAGAGTAACTTCTTTCAATTCTGTAGTTAAATTTGGCTATATGCTTACGGCAAGTGCATCTGATGATTAGTTAATAGTAAGTTTTGAAATTGACGGATCAATCGAGGGCATTCCCACCGTGCCTTTTCAAGAAACAGGGTTGCGAAGAGGGCAACCAATTTATACGGTGCATAATAGAGGAATACTTAAAGGAGATCGATGATGGGAAACCAATGGTTCATTATCTATTCCATTCTCTTACGTTAGAGAATTTATTGCGTAATTGTATTTTCATATATTATTTCATTGTTAATTGTTTTTAGCTCTTATTAATGATTGAATTTGTTTTTGATTGTATGTACTACGGTGCTGAATTGGACCTCACTTGTCCCAAGAAGCGGTATATGTGGAGTATTTGTTGCATTGTTTGGAGTAGCATCTTTTAGGGCATCTATCTTGAACGAAGAAAACGAAATTATAGCAATTCACAATTTTGAAATCCAAGATGTTCAATATGGGATTCATGTCTCAACTATTCGGCATTTTTTCCATAGATTTTTCAAGAATAATGAGAGTTTGAATGATATTATTGGAGGGATGTGATGGCCATCATGTAATGTGTGGGCTTACTATTCATCATTAGGGTTGTGTTAAACGAATTTTTTTGTGACATTTTTTTCGAATCGTAACCATACCGGAAAAGTTCGGTTAACCGATAAATTGGTTAGCTAAATTTTCAGTTCGATTTTTTGGTTAACCGGTAACCGTGTATTATTTTGTCAATTCACTATATAAATGTTATTTTTGCACAATTTAAGAAAGTAAAGTTTATGGAATCATTCGTATTCTTGCTCCCATCTTTTTTTGTAGTAACATATAGAACAATGGACTAACATAATAAATAGCCAAAGTGACTTGACTTTTATGATTTTTGTAAATAATTAAATGTTCTATAAAAATAAAAATGGTTGTATGGAGATATTACTGTAATTTATATGTTGAATAATTGTGTTTTAGAGATAAATATATATTTTCGCCTTTTCGATTAACCGTATATGCTAATTGTTGAGTCGTAATTGTACCGGTTAACCATTATTTTTGTTCGGTTTGTTTATCGTACCACTATTTTCCGATTTTTCGGTACGTTTTTTTTTTTTTTTTTGAACACCCCTAGTCATCATGAACATCATATCATAGTTTCGATTTGTAAGTAGTATTTTCTTCAACGTAGAATTTGCAATGTATTCCATTTTGGGTATTGAAAACCAAACAAACTATGGATCAAGAATCATTTCAACTTAACTTAGAATTCTATATACGATAGGGGTGTTCACTGATTGAAGACCGGATTGTGCCGGACCGGAAAAACGAATCAGATTTTTAACAATCTTGGACAGAATACCGAACCGGGTCGGAATTTTTGAAAGTATAAAATTTTCTTTGAAAAAAATCATATTTTTATATAAAAAGGGTAACAAAATTCCAATCTGGACTGGAAAATGGACCAAATCATACGGGAATCAAAAAACGGACCGGATTTTTTGAGCGATAGATCGGCGACCGGATTTGACCGGTCCGGTCCACACCGAAACTTGAAATATTAGGTTGGTTCGATCAAGATTTCGGGTTTGGACCGAATTTTGAACAGCCCCAAATTATAGAGTTCTTTTTTATTTTGAAATATCCAAGTTTCGTAAAATTAATAGAGAAATAAAATTTTTCCTTTAAAAGCGGATATAGCTATTTGGGCTTAAAATATAGGTTAAAATTAATGTACATCACGAACATATTTGTCTTTTTTATAGACAAATGAAAGTTGAGTCTAAGAATAGAAAATTGAAAACTAAGGGATCTAATATAAAGGTGATATGTTATCCTTATGCTAATTGTTTAGTTGATTTTAATACGAAATAAAACTAAGGGAAAAATTCATTCGTTAACACATCTCAACTTTGTACTAGTTTTAGCATAAACTTCTGAAATATAGCACTCTTGACTTCTAGTGACTAAATTATAACAACACCCGGGTGGGGCTGCAAGTGTCAAAAAGTACGGTTTACTGTCTGACCACCTGGGTGGGCGGCGGTTTGTGCTTGGTTCCGCCAGGGCGGGCAGCTCTTGGGGCATAAATTTGCTCCTTTTTTCTTTCACTTTTGACTTCTAGTGATCCTCAGACTTACTCGACTTCAGATTTTGCTTGTTATCATCTCGCCAAGGTCTGTACTTGGTCTTAGGCATTAAATGACCTGAAAACATGAAACACAAAAATATACCCCAAGTAGTTCATTTATTCTAAATAAGTCATAAAATCTCCAAGTTAAAACGAAATATTCGTTCCAAATTCGAGTCAAATGAGTGCACATAACCATCAAAAACAACTCAAATAATGCACTCATCATAATACAACAAATCTAAAAGACTGTAGCACTAGTTACTAATGTTATTTTCCCATAAACTAAAAACCAAAAAAGTTGTACTCTAAATAAGATCATTACTCTATTTTTTGAGCACCAAAATATGTCATTACTTTAAAAAGAAACGACCAAAATGGCAAATTACTCCCCTTACTTATGCTAATGGTGCAATTAACTCCCCAAGTTATAATTGTAGCAAATTACCTCCACATGTTATATCCCTTGTATGAATTAGCTCCTCAAATAAATTTCCGGCCAAAATTAAGTCGGAAAGATGTGTGGCACCGGTGAAAGTAAATGAAAAAAAGAAGAAGAAAAGAATAAGAAATGAAACAAATATCACCTATTTTCACTCAAAGCACGAAACTCCTCCATTGATTCCCAACAACTATGTTATTTTGCAAAATTACATAAACAGGGAGGAAAACTGAAAAAGGATGTAGATAAACAGACGCTAATAAAAAAAAAATACTCATTTGAATATCCGTCTTGAATAGATGTAATTGAAATTTCAACAACATTTGACTACATACCCATTAAGAATCTGACACCGCAAATACTCTATTTCCCGCACCTTTGCTCTTCAATTACATTCTTCAAAATGGGTACTTAACATTGTGTGATTTGTGTCACAAGTTGTGACAGTGACTGACTTTCATGCTCTTAATACTCCCTTACATTCCAAGGGAGAGAAAAATAGTAGTACAGGAAAGTAACTAATGTGTTATCATTTGGATTTTAGTAAATTGATTGCATTACATAGATTGTATTTTTTTTTTTTTTGAAGTTCTTTCACCGGCACCATATCATGTTTCCGGCATGATTTTGGCCGGAAAATCATTTAAAGAGCTATTGTACATAAAATGCAACTTGTGGAACTTATTTACTATATTTACAAGTTGAGGGAGTTAATTGCACCATTGATACAAGTAATGGGGGCAATTTGCTACTTTGACCGAAACGAAACCATGCAACCACAATGATACCAGGAAAAAAATACCCTGAACAATTCTTTTTCTAAACATGACTTGTTTCTGCTATGCTAAAGATGTAGCCGAAGCAGATTGGGATCATCTACTCTTCTTAGGGTGGCATCTACGGCAGCCCACGTCTAGGAGCTTTTGGTTTTGACACTCTTCTCAGAAACTTCCTTAATCGTCGAAGGTTTAGGTTTGCTTGTTGGTGTCAGATGACGTCACACTGCAGAATAGTTCAGCTTTCATGGCTTAACTAGCTGCTAATAGATTTTGAGATCAAGGGTTTTCTTCATTCATAAACTTCATGCCTTCACATAATTTAGAAACCTGTAATCAGCAAAATGATGTTCTTGTGCAGTTTTCTTTGGTCTTACAGCAGTTAGCAGTTAGAAGCATAGCGCATTAGCGTCTATGATGAGTCTATATACATTCATCAGTCGAGACTAAAGCACTTTCTACATGATCAAAATACATAAACACATAAATAAAGAAGAAGCCCCTTTTCTGAAA
This sequence comes from Mesembryanthemum crystallinum, assembly GCA_030267885.1. NCBI lineage: Eukaryota > Viridiplantae > Streptophyta > Magnoliopsida > Caryophyllales > Aizoaceae > Mesembryanthemum > Mesembryanthemum crystallinum. The sequence goes on from BSSO01000280.1 coordinate 8,032, forward strand.
AGGCAAAACTTGGCAAAGAAATTCCCAGGCTTCATCTCTGCAACCACTGAATCCTGTTCAATGCAAATTGAACTTCGTAGACTACCCGCCCAAATTTATCGGCCATCTGAAGCAGGGAAAGGGTTGATCAAGAATTAAGTGACAACAAAAGGAAAGAAGAACATACTAGAGACCAAAATCTAAGCGAAAGTTTGTTGATTTAGAATCAGAGGCAAAAGGCAAAAAGAACTCATTAGAGCAGATAAAATTAACCCTGCAAACAATATGAAATACCTACACAATAAATTAAAACCACCAGGGCACAAGGAACTTACGTATTGTTCTGAGCTGGGAAAAACTTGTCAAATTTTATACTCTTTTCCTCGGTGCAAGTGAAACCGCTGCTTTGCCTTTTTATAGCCACCTAATTATTTTTCAAGTGATTCATCAAAAATCAATATCGCAACAATAAAATTTAAACATAGCATCACTTGGTCAAAACATTTAAGCTGACCTCAACAGCAATTGTCCTTCTCTCAGTGGTGCCATCACTTTCTCTATCACAAGAAAGCCCCATAAAGTTCTCAGCTTTGTCAAACAGAATTCCAACAAACTGAAACAAAACAAAATTTTGCCACTAAGTAATATCAGAACTAGAAATTGCATTTGAGCAATATATTAGGATAATCAAGCAAAAGAGGCAACCATAAAAAGCCATAGTAAGGACCAAAATGTTATAACTATATGATGTGTCAAGACTCTAGATACATCAACAAGTATTGCGTAAAATTAGACATATGATTACCTCCTGGGGTGAATGGACGGGAATACCATCACAATGAGTGACAATATCACCAGGACATACTCCTGCTGAATCTGCTGGGGATCCCTCAGTCACCTAGCAGATTTTTACTTCATAAGTTACCAAATATGATTACGTAGTTGACCAACAAGATATATACTAGAATATAGAAATTGAAAATTAGAAAACAATATTTAAGATATGCAAAATAAGTTATCATAGTTGATAAACAAAGAGTGCGTTTTTTTTACTAAACGTAGGGTGTAATATACCCAAAGTGTCCTTGGTCCTAAAACAATCATTCCTTGTCCCTCTCTCTGTCTCTACACGCCCTACTGAGCCCCCTGCTACACACCATATCCCCCCCCCCCCCTTTCTGCAAAGTACATCAGTACCCAGGCCATCCCCCTGCCATGAATTGCTGCCGCATTTGATCAATTGAAGATCAGCCTCACCCTTGCAATTGCTGCTCCATGCTGTTACCCCATAGGGCTGTGTAAATCTGCAGCCTGCATCGTGTCTAGCCGTGTTACAATGGCAGTTCTCCTTAAGCCTGGCCTAGTCACTGTCACGGCTCTCCTATTGTCTGGCCGCAAGGTTTGTATAGCCGTATCTCTATGGGGCTATGTTCTGGGCACCGCCTGATGGCATTCTCTGTCGATTCACCTCACCAATAATCCTTATTAAGGATCAGTGAGCTGCGCGGCTGGGCAATAAACCCATTTGCATTCATGTCAATTCCGTTACATGCAAATGAGCTGATGATTTCTTGAAGGGCAGAGGGAATTTGAAAGGGAATTTGCAAATGGGTTCTTGTAAAGCACAAGAGTTTGGCGGTAAGTGCAATTGAGCTGATGAGTACTTAAAATGAGCCACTACTGACAGTACAAACAGGTTCATTGGTTGTAATTTGGTTATTGATGATGAAGATGGTAACATTTAATCTTCCAAACGCCAATCAATGATGATGAAGATTGGGTACAGACTTTCCAATGGGCTATTGATGATAATGATGTTGAATTTGGTAGGGGTGGGGATGGGAAGGTTTCGTTTATATTTGAAGGCATTTAACGTTGTCCACCCTGCGTTTAGCCACTGCCCGTTTAATACTTGTTAGAGAGCGAACAGAGTTCGTAGAGGCACAAACTAGCACATTATATTTTTATTTCCTAAAATACAAACAGTACAAGGACATGCACCCCAGCAAGATTGCATGAAGGTTACTATTGCACCTGTTAATACCATGTTTGAGAATGATCCAACAAGATTAAAGAACACAAAAAGGAAAAGAAAGAATGTATACCTTCTCCACAAAAGCACCCACAATACCAGGGAATTTCTGATATATTCTTTCCAGCTCAGCAATTGTAAAGGTATCAAGACGTCTTGTCTTCATCCCAAGCCAAGGTCGAATTACCCTCCTGCACTATCAGCATATCTCATGAATGAGGGTAGTTCAGGCAGTCCATTTTGTGCTAATTTAGGCTTCTTAGGTAAGTACTGAGCTCAAATTCCCACACAACTAAGGTGCCGTTTGGCTTAGTTTCTATCAATTTTAGTTTCTCTCCAAGAGCATCTAAGAAACTAGAGTGGACAAGAAAAGTGAATCAGAGAGAGAAATGGATCAAACATTTGTGAAGGAGAAACTCATCATTCTAAAAAACTAGACCAAACGGCACCTAAATCCATTATGGCTAAATACTTCACTTCATAGTAATGTTGGATATTAAGGAAATAAGAAGCCTTGCACAAAAACAATGTAGCAAACATTGTTCAAACAGAAATTGACAGCTACTTGGGTATGCCTAAATGCCAATCATACCATTGCCCCAGTGCCTCTCGCAAGGCTTCTACAAATACTATGTGACAAAGGAGGCAATTGTAGAGAGGCTGTTTTTGTCACACCCTTGATTGGAGAGCACAGGCAACTATTTCCAGCAGGAAAAAGTAGTGAGGCATTCATATCTGATTGAAATCCGTCCATCAGAAACACAAATTGTCGACAGAAACAAATGCAAATTGGGTACAGGGGAGAGAAAAAGATTGATTCACTAAAATAAGTTTTCAGGAAACGTGGACTCCATAGTCATAAATTGTCTCCGGTGTTGGAATCCTAAGCCCCAACAATGACTTTTTGATTTTGAGTCTCCCCTCCTGTATTAGACCCTAGTTNTGGGACATTTCCTATAAAAGTCTCCCATTTTGGAGTCGCTTTTAAACAGTATTTTTTTTTAAGCCTTTTCTTTGTCATTCTAGCTTTTTTACATAGTTTGACTAGCTTTCCTATTTTAACCATACATTAAATACACTAAGGACTTGTTTTCTTGGATGTAAATGTGATTACAATGTAATCGTTTACTTTATTAAGTGGAGATAGGGGTGGAAAAGAAAGAGGGAGGAGAGAAATTGAGAAAGGTGTAATCGATTACATCAACTAATGTAATCACAATTGCTCTAGTATAACCACCATTACATGACTAGAAGTAATCATGGTTACAACCAATCTAACAACTATACATTCTATGAGTGGCCATGAGCATGAGTACGGTGTACCACTACAAAATGCTCATTACATTGTAATTGGCATTACATCCAAGTAGACACTATCTTATTGTTATGTTACTCTTTCCCATGATAATTTAGACACAGATAGTTTGGTCACTTGTATTCTTGTCTTAATACCCATGTGGTAAGAGGGGGTATTTTTAAATACTCATCTGATAATTCGGCATTTAAACCAAAAAATAAAAATAAAAAAATAAAAATAAAAACATTACCTGAATTCTCTATATTTATGCACACATACAAGTAGTTCATACAAGGCATGAAAATCATTGAAGGAGATAACTTAACACTAATGCTAAAGTCAATAGATGAAAGGATAACAGAAAATCTGCTAAACAAATTTATATTTTGGGATGTTTCATATAAATCTTTACGTGGCCTAAAATAGAAAGATTTTTTGAGTTAAGTTACCTCGTTACCCCTCTCCACTCACCCTCATTATTTTCCTCAATCCACTTGCCAGCCATTATACAAGAGTATTCTTGAAAGCCAAGGACCAAAACAAATTTCCTTATTTTGCTTACAAAAGTCAAGCTTAAAGATTTAAATGAAACGGAGTATGATATATTCTTTTCCAGCATCTCCACATGTACTCACTTTCTTTTACTTGTACTTTTCTTTCTATGACATTTTCGAGAGTTTACCTTTATTTTTATTTTTATTTTNTGAATCATTCAAAATTAATTGGTAAGGAACGTACGATTTTTATCTAGGTCTTAAGATTCCCTATTTGTTAGAAATTGATAGTAGAGTCAAATATAAGTTCAGGTAGAAGTGGAGTTAGTTGTGGGGCAATGTTTCCCACTTTTTGCTTATTTGTAGTTAGAATTAGTTCTACATTTAGCCTATTTAAGTGCTTCTTATGCTCTTGTTTTGTGTGAGGAATGCAATTGCCAGTAAAGCATTCGTCTACCAAAAAGAGCCTTTGTTTCTAACTTACCATTGTCATATTTATTCAAAAAATATTGTATCAGTACCACAAAAAAAAAAAAACTGGAAGTGACTTGTGAGTGTTCGAACTTTTCAATTGCATCAAATAATTTTTCTCCTTCCATTCCCAATTTTAGAGTAAGAAAATTATCAATCTTGATATTAAAATGAGATTCTATGAAAAGCCTAAAGTTTATGGGTGGTTGAGAGTAATTTCAATCCTCACTACCTTTCCAGTAAATGTAATCCCACACTAAATCAAATCAAAAAATGGTAGGTGGTGTAAAGAAAACCGAAGGCGCTCTCTTGCTTACCTTCCACCGTGTTAGAAGGCGCTCTCCTGCTTACCTTCCACCGTGTTAGAAGGAATTTTCACAAGTATAATGACTAGTGAATCAACTAAAGAAGCGTAAAACAAGCTTAAGAAATAGTTTGAATGCAACTAGCAAACAAAGTTGGTGCAAATTTTGAATGAAAGATGAAGAAATCCGCACAAGGAATATGCAAGTAAACTAATGTCCATGGTCAATCAAATCAAATTGCTACGCAAAGATTTTCCTGCTCAAAGAGTAGTGAACAAACTTCTTGTGACGCATCTAGAAAGGTATGAGCCAAATCCTTCTCACTAGAAGAATCTAAAAATCTATCAAAGATCACATTTTTGAACCACCCAAAATAAAAGGAAATGAAGATTTTCAAGTCACTTGAAGATTCTTGAAACGGCATATGAAAAGAGAGAGGAAAATAGAGATTAAAAAAGGTTTTGAGATAAAACACTACTCATAAGAAATTGGTAACATTTTAGAACCACCCAAAATAAAAACATAAGGTGAATGATTATTTCAGGATAAAAGATGTAATATCCGGGTCAATTTCAACATTTCAAAAGTTATTTGAAGCTAGCCTTGCACAGGTCCTAGCAACTATTGAGAACAAAAATACAAATAAAGTATACATATTTGTATATAAAGCAAACAATAACGACATCATGACGAAGGTAAACCAAGTGAATATAGAGTGAAGAAAAGTCAACAATGGCATACCCATAAGTCTTGAAGTGCTTCAAGCATCGCAGTGCAATACTACTTGGTAGGAACGGGGTATAATCACCAGTAATAAAATTCATCCCGATGACAACACCGGAAGAAGTGTCAACAAGAGGTCCGCCAATGCCACACTAGTAAACATTAAAACGAAGGTGAGGACTAACTCCCGTGTAAACATCTTTGCAAAATTTTAAAGGCAGAAACAAACAGAATACACATAACTAGATACACATCAGATTTTCAATTTTCCTAGCAAACAGTTTATAGGAGCTTGAGCACCAACAGATAAAACACATTAGAACAGACACTTTGCTACATATGTCAACATTATTATGGAATCAAAATAAGAAGTATTGTTGGGACAGAGAGGAAAACAGAGCTAAGAGATCATTCAAGACACTAATCCAGTTCTTTCAATTCACTGTGAATAATAGAGGAAGAGAAAATTGCTTACCTTTGTTATAACGCAATCTGAAGACAAAAGATCCTCACAATCAAAGTCAGTGTACCTCAAAGTGACTTGTCCATAAGAAGCCATGAAATCAGATGTTTCAAACTGACGGCCAAGGGCTACAACATTCCCAGGATAAATGCACAACCAGCTTGTTGAAGAGTAGCAACTTGAAGTTCAGAAACTGATGATACAGAGATAGTCGCAACGTTGTGATGGAGATCAACATATGAAACACAACCAGGTACTGTTTCACCGTTAGGCAAACGTACCTTGACCTGAAACATTGACCAATATGGATGTCAAGCATGCAAACAAACAAAAAGACAGAGGGGGGAAAAGATTAGCAAGCGAAAAGGAAGTAAAGGAGCCACATATGATCATGTAATATACCACATAGATAGTACAACATGAGCTCAGAAGGGAAAATAGCAAATAAATGGCATACAATTAATTCAGTGGATGAGGTGACACTTAAAAGATCACAAAATGGTGCTTTAACCAGAATTTTTGATCTAGAGGCATCCCTAAATTGCTGTTTATCGTCAATCACTACTCTCACGAATCAAGTGACAACAGCCTTCACAAGTTATATATAGATTTAGTCATAACTATAGAATTGTTATATATATTTTTATGTATACATCAAGACACTAGGGATTGAACAAGAGAGTGCTAATAGTCAAATGTAAACACATCACAAGACAACAAAGAGCACCACAATAACACCCTGCAGAGAGAATCCTACCAATTACAGAGTCTAGGGAGGTCAAGAAGTGCACAACCTAATCTTAAAGGGTGCAAACATGCTCAAAGAGGTTGTTCCACAAAAACTTTTATACTGGAAACTCAAACAAAGCAAAAAACATTGCTACCATTCATGCAGTCATCAAAAAATTTAAAAATTATAGGAAACCTCCGATGTTCTATTTACTAAACCCAAATTGCAACGTAAAGTGCTACAGATGAATTGGAGATGGAGAATAACTTAAACAGAGTACACAAATAACAAAGAGGATTAACTGAAATACATGAGATAATGAGCAATTATTCATGCAAATGTCTAGAAATACAGTTTAGATCACTGTAAAAGTGATAATTCCATCAAAGATCAAAGGCTGCAACAATTAAACATACATACTGCACCCACCCACAAAAACAAATTGGAAATTTCATTGAAATGCATTCAATGCATTAAGCCTTCAAACATCTAAAAAATCAATTCATAACACAAACATTTTTTTTAATGGAAAGGGTTCCCATTCACTTAGTGAGAGATGGGGACACCTGACCCTAGAAACGAATGGGGCTGTGCCCCGCTGTGCTACCCACCCACCCCCACCCCGTAGCCCAACAGTAACCACATCTATAAATATCCAAATTGCAACCTGATGCACTGCTACTGGACTGGATCAAATGATAATGAACCAATTGATTCATGCCAGGTAAGTATAATAATTCCCATCAAAAAGATGTAGTTATTATTATCATTCCATCACGCTACAACATAAGATTTGCATGTCATCAGCAAAGGGAAGAGAAAAACAATGAAGTTGGTCAAAAAAAAAAAAAACTATTATATCTAATTTTCTGACACAAATCTGCCTGATAACAACTGTAATCTGATCACCTGACAAACTTGTACACTCCTAAAAGAAAAGCAAATCTAATAAATAACAGGCACAGAGAGAGAATGGCATAGCCAACATATCCTCCATTCCAAGATTAAACAATACTAGCCATGCTTGCATAACATACAAGTTACAGATGACTCCTTTTCTATACAGACAGACAGAGAATGGCAATACCCAACATATCCTACAGCCCAATGTAAAACAATGCTAGCCATGCTTGCATAACATACATGCTACCGAACACTCATTTTCTATACAGAAATATGCATAGACATACAACAAATTGACAACCAGACAGACACACAAGTTTCAATAAACCCCCAGCATAAAATAGATGCGCAAAATATTGAACACGTCCATATGGCCCAATAATACAGACGCATTATGGGATACAGCATGAAGTTTGTAATCAGTTGCATAGATGTGAAAGGATATACTCGCTAGGCTGCTAGCCTGCAACAGTAGAAGACAGGATTCAAGTACAGAGGCGGTTATTTCTGGAGAGGAAGACAAGCTTTTCCATGATGACCCAAAATAGAAGCACTAAAATCTCTTTTGGGAGGAACAAACTAATAGTTTTCCAAGAAAACCACAATTTGAAGATTGAAAAGAACCATTTATGTAATAATTTTTTCCAAGAAAGAACTCTGATTGACAAATAATATATCCAAATATTATTTATCTGAAAAGAACCATTTATGTAATATAAAAGCTGAGTTATATATATTTGTGAAGAACGAAGCAGAGCATGGTTTCACCCATTAATATTAGATATATTATTCAGAGATAGTGATAGGCCAAATAACGTATTAAGGGATCTTTTGACCTAGCTTCTACCAACTTTATCTTCTCCTCAAAAAATTCCTCCTTTTCTACCTTTTCTTGCTCCACATCCCCTCCTCCTCGAATTTCTAAGAAGTTGAAATGAGGCTACAAAAGTTACTATTTCAGCATCTTTTAACTTCTTAAACTTTGGAAAGAGGGGGTTGTGGGAGGAGGAATGTGAGAGAGAAGTGGAAGGTGATAGAAATTAGGCCAATCTATATATTGTTGTGCTTCAACAGTTATACAAGGTTAAGAAAGTTGAAAGCTGAGATACTTAAACAATATGAATTGGTATAGCCTGAGACAAAACAAACTTCTGAGCAGAATGAGAAGCTTAATCAGTGACACTTACCGTAACATTGCTACGCATAGTATCCTTACGTCCTCTAAGGAGAGTAGCTGAAGTTAAGATTGTGCCAACCCTGCCATCCCACTCTATGATAGTTCCTGAGCACTTAAACAGAAGTACGGCTCCTGAAGATGTAAAAACAAGAAAAAACAATACTTTAAGTCAATTGAACCAAGGAAATACAAGACATCTTCAAATAGTCAAGAGTTGTAAGAAACATGGATACCTTTGAAAGACGCGAGGCAAACAACAGATGGAGCTACACTTAAAGCAACTTCTCTGGCCCTCCAACTATTGGCCTTGCCTTCATCCAAGTTACCAAAAACTTCAAAGTCCTTCTTGGGCCCTGTCACATGAAAAACGTCACACCAATTCTTCAGATGTGGGGAAGAGGGAAAGAATTAAGACAAGTAAAAGAAATTTCTCTTGGGTGCTTTGGAAAAAACATGTTTTTTTAATGTGATATATAGAAACATATTGATGATCAGCCATACTTTCCCTCATCATTATGTATGCTGAAGCTAATCTAGTGGGAATCATAGAGAGAACAGACTGGAAGGAAGGAAAATATAACTGAGTAATGCAAAACTTACCACGTGCATTAGGGTGCCAATAATTATACCCGATTTGTATTGGTGGTGCTTCTTCTTCGTCTGCCAATGAAACAGAATTGGGTGAAAAAAGAATAGGTAGAATAATTATGTATAACTATATTTTTTTTTCAAAAAAAAAAAAAGAAAAAAGAAAAAAAAAAAAGAGTTAAATAAATAAACATACTCCATTTGATATACCAATTAAGCAATATTCATTGAAAGATGCCAAAACTTTCAGATTTACACGGACAAAACATACAACTCAATTGAAAGGTGGTTAACAATGATAATATCTTTGAGTCCCAACTCTGGTTGAACACTAGTAGACGCCTGACTATAACATTTAATTCTGCTTTATAAAGGTCTCAACTGCATTCTTTACAATGCTGCATTACAAGAACATTCACCAACAAAAAACAATTGATCATACAAAGGCCCTACAGATTACAATCATCAAATGCAAAGTTTTGAGACCAAGAGTTCTGCTTGTACATCTCTTTCGCTCTATGAGGCAACCCAATATTTATTACTAGAGCTGGCAAACAACTGAGGTTGGGTCATGCGAGTTCGGGTTGAGACATAAACGCGTTGAAAACACCTCAACCTGCAGCCTACCTATTTAATAAACGGGTTGAAAATTTTGACCTTAATCTAACCTGTCATTAAACCGGTCAACCTGGAACCAGTCGCTCAACCCATTTATGAATTGAATCGAATTTCAACATCTAAAATAGGGTGTCTTACTTTTTTTTAGTGAGCCTTTCACCCAAGAATATTCTAAAGTAAATCTTTTGGCCCAACTCTAATTGTTTCCATCTAGTGCTTTTCAAGTATGCAATGGGTCAACCAGACCTTACCAACAAATTGGGTTAGTTTGGGTTACTTTCGGGAGAGTGCCAACCCTAATCCTACCCAATAACTTAAACAGGTTCGTCAGGTTGACACGTTTAATTACACTATTCAAGAATCTCAACTCAAACCCGTAAAATTTGGGTGCTGTTCAGGTTGGGTTGTCGATTAGGATCAGCTTTTGCCAGTTGTGTTTATTACTCCATACCTAACTAATACGATTGCCGAGAAACATTCCTCCCTCTAGCCATTTGACTTGATCAGGCAATCACTCCGCAACCCAAAAATTATTTTACCAATATTGTAGCATGGTGGGAATATTGAAAGATATAGTAATAAGGTTAAGATAACAAGTATAAAGTCACTATTTTCTGTGGTAGACATCTCAACAGGTTTCAAAATAGAATAAATGGTCAAGATACATAAATCTATTTGCTGCATTCAAACCCTAAATTTCAATTTTTAATGACGTTGAGGTTAATCTCCACTAGCCCAGCAAAAACTAGAAGGAGGGTGCTAAGAGCTTCAAAAATCCATTCTTTTGCTTCATAGTAACTAGAGCAACTAAAATAATTAGCATTACAGTATTATTTGAGCATCAGGATTGAAGAAAAAAGTTGTTTAAAATCCTAAGAATTTCCCAATTATAATAACGTTATAATTCAATTCAGAAATACGAGTCAATGAACAATAATTTTTCCGACGAAATCAATAATATCTACAGAAATTCAGTAACCATGATATGAATCAAAAATGGTGATGTACCTGATTCTTCGTAATCGCCATATTTTTCTTTCTGCCTAGCCACTAGACGTTGAAACATTTCCTCCACCGTCGGCATATCGTCTGCGATCCGATACAGGAACCACAACAACCGTTACCGGAGGAAGAGAGAAGATCAAAGCGGCTTTTATAGGTTGTGTTTGCCTACGTGGTAATGGGAATTGGAGAGTTAGGAAGTGGGATTGAGACTTTTTATTTGGGGATCGGAAGTACCTTCAAAATTACCAATAAGGGGTTGGTGTGAGTGGTTTGGCACTCTCATACTTTAATCAAGGTTGAGGGTTCGAATCTTGTGAATGGAGAAACTATTTGTTGAGAATACTTTACATTTTCGTGCGAACGTGACTAAAAAAAACTTCTAAATTAAATACTCCTTAACTTATCAAAATACCCTTCCAACTCCTGGAGCTCATATCGTATCGTGTTCATGTTTGATTTATTTCGTTTAAATTCATGTAGTTTTCAAATTAGATATGTTTTAATTCGTCCGTTCTAATCACCATTAAGAAATTAAGGTATTAAATTTCTAACAGTTTTCACATCAAAAATTAATAATAATAGCATAAATAGCATAATTTCAACAAAGGCCACTTTATTCATGAACAAAGTAACTTCTTCTTTTTCTTTTCTTTTTTTTTCCAAAGTAGGCACAAAACAGTACTCCAATAAAGTTACTTATAACATAGAAGAGGAGAAGCGAACATAATATTATTCACTGATGGTACATAATTCTTCTTCATTTGTCAAATGAAAAAAAAAGATTATCTCCAAGGAGGTCAAGTATCTGCTTCTGTGAAAGATGAGACCTCATCAGTAAAATTCTTTTAACACCACTTAACCCATTAGTACAGTAGGTAACTAGAGGGCATCCAAATCCATGTCAGGCTATCGAATTCTCTTGGTTCCCTTAATCTTCATGATCCCATACATCAGCCGCACTCTTGAACGGCCCGTCGCTCTTGTTGACAAACAGAACCTCCCCATCCAGCAAACGCTTCTGCAAGTTGTATCTCAAGCATCACTCTTTCGAATTTGTCGAATACCTTTCTTAATCAAACACAACAGCAAAGTGATATATACTGATATACACATTAGATGTTACCTGGTCTTTGATGATGCAGAGAGCTTGAAAATCCTGTTCTGGAATTTCCCAGCCAAAGACATGGATGTTCTCTTTAAGGTGATCGGGGTTGGTCGATTTGGGTATGACGCTGGTCCCTCTCTGCAGGGCCCACTTAACAAGCACCTGGCCGGAACTCTTGTTTAGCTTCTTCGCTACCCTGTCTACTACCGGGTCATGCACCAAGTCCCTTCCTCCTTCCTGTGATGATCCCAACGGCGAGTATGCCTTCTCACAACAAAAGCATTTCATTGTTCAGTCTTGTATCTCAATCACAAACTTACAGCAAACTGAACTGAATTGTTTTAAGATGGAGAAATGATATCAAGGCTATGTTTATTTCGACTGATTGATATTAAACTGATCTGAATTGATCATTGTACTGAATTGAATGGGCAGCAATATACATTGAGATATAAAAGTCAGAACTCAACAGACTAGTGTTTTTTTTATTAGGGGATATATATTTGATTGGGCCTCCAACCATCAGCTTAAGCTTTTGGTTGAAACGGTTCCTTCACATGGTATCAGAGCTTCAGTGACCAAGAGGTTTTGAGTTCGAATCCTGGCGACCCCCTACTCCTATAATTGAGATTCCTCTTATAGTTGAGCCTTAGCACAAGGTAGGGTGGGCCTGTGCATAATCCACGCGAATCAATGGGCATTCATAGGCCTGGGCCTCCAACCATCAGCTTAACCTTTTGGTTGAAACGAAAATTTGAGCTGAACACACTGAATTGAACTAAATGCATACTAATAACTACAAAATGTATACTAATAACTACAAAATGTAAGCATAAGCCTTTATCTTCCACCAACACAAAGCCAACAAAAGATAATGGCTAAGTTCATGCAACCAAATTTTAATAATACTCACCGTGACATGGATGCCATTTTCCTTACAAGCCTCAAGCATTTTGTCGTTCCTCCAACCCGGGTGCATTTCCATCTATAGAAATTTGTCAATGGTTAGTGGTGAAGAGTTGATCATAAGCAAAACCCATTCACTTGGTACTTGAAAGTTGATAGAAGTGATCAGCAACAATAACACTCACCTGGCAGACTGAAGGCATTATTTGGGCAAAGTCAAGTAACTTATTGAGCTTCTTGATGGAAAAATTACAGACCCCAATGTCTCTAACAAGATTTTCCTTGACCAGTTTTTCCATCTCTCTCCACACTCCTTCCATGTCGAATTCCAAGACCTCCCCCGCCTTGGGCGGCCTGCTCGCTCCATCCTTTAGGTGGAAGGGCCAATGGATCTATATAGCCACAAAAACAAAAACAAAAACAAAAAGATTGCAAAATGACTATCGTTGATCATTTCACAAGTTTCTTGTTTGAAGCTGAAAATATCGACATAATAATCGATCATAGGAAAAATATATGATGGATATTACCAGAAAGAGGTCAAGGTAGTCCAACTGAAGTTCCTGCAGAGTATTGTTCAATGCAGGACGAACCCTCTCTGGAGACAGATCAGTACACCTAGAAGATGATATTATGGGAATCCAACATAGACACAATCCAAAGTTCTATGTGAATATAGTTTTTAAGAAGATAAAAACATATCCACAACTACAAGCATGTGAAGGATCGTTTGGGCTAATATTAAATCAAATTTAACTTTCAGATCGATGAATTAAGGGATAAGAACATACCAGATCTTTGAGGTGATGAAGAGATCTTTTCTTTCTATGCCCGCTTGAAAGGACGATGTAAGTGCATGACCAACCTGGATGAGTATTTAACATCTAGTTGTTAGTAAAATTCAAGTGAGCACCTACCTGGATCTTTTCGTTGAATATAGTCTACTAATCCCTAGACCCTCTCGTTATGGTAATTAATAATCATATTTGACTTTTAGTGTCAACTTTGACCATTAATGTGTAGAAACATAACTTGATGAGTTAGAATGTGAAAACCACATTGTTTCGATGTACACAAAAATGTTGTTATTCTTATAACCTTTAACAAGACTCGATGATCAAAATTATCTGTCAAAGTTACTTCTAAAGTCAAACGTGATTATTAATTCTCAACGGAGGGAGTATTTCCATACTTTATGGTAGTAATGAACCTTTTAGTGGATATAACTCGGTGTTCAACTACACAAAAGAGGCTAACATAAGTGGTTATATTTCCAGTCTTATAACCCATATAGGTTAGAGGTTCTTATAACCTGTATTGAATATAGTATCCTACTCATAACTAGCAAAAACAATCACTCTTAACTATAGTGCTATAACCAAGTTGAAAGCTTACCTCTTCTTGTACTCCATATTGTGCTGCCGTATCAATGTGCCTATAACCAGCCTGCAACAACAACCAGAAACCATATTTACGACATGCTTACTAAATCACAAGGATGATAAAACATGGAATATCCATTCATACATGGGTTGGGTTGATCATTTCAAATAGAAACTATTCTATTAACTCGAATTTGGATCATGCATTTTAGTTTCGCGTCCAAAACATCCCCTTTTGAATGGGTTAACCATATCCACTCATAACATAAAGCAAGGTTAGATTTGCATCCCTCGTGGCTAGATCACACTGATGTCCTCATCTAAGACAACACCTCCACTATCCAACTAGGCAACTACCTTATACAGTCGTGAAAGTGAATACTCAATAGGGCACCTAACTATACGTATCTAAAAATTTTCATTATCGAAGTTAACTCTTTTTTTTTTTTTGGTTAGATCGAAGAGTTTATGACATAATTCAAATCGAGTTGCTAGAATATGGTTTCCGAACCATATATGGTCAGTAGATTACCAATTACACCACAACTTCATCAACAGCTTTAAATTTACACGTTCATTTACACATTATATAAGTATATTAACCTGGCACTTTGTCTTGACTCTTGACGGTTCAGTGCCAAGTGTGTGGGCTTGTTTAGGGACAAGTGGCAATCTAGCATATTGGAGCCCAAACGACTACTTACACTGCTTGGTTACTCATTTTTTGGTAAATATTACTCCCTCCGTTCCCCACCTACCTTAACAAAACTCGCAAAATCAAGTCCCCTACTTACCTTAACATAACTATATTTTCCTCATATTCTCCCTTATTTACCCCCCACCATCCCTTACATACAATAAAAAATTATACTCTCTCTTTCCAATCACTCTCTCTCTCTTCACATTATTTTAATGTTTCTCACACCCACTACCCATTAGTTTAATGTTTATCAACCAAGGGCAAAATAGTCCAAATACACCCTCTTTAATTCTTGTGTGAATAGTGCAATGTTAAGGAAAGTAAGGGACGCAGGGAGTAGTAATTTACATTTCTTGTTGGGATAAATTCTTTGGTGTTTGTTATACTTCTCTTTTCTTAATACTCCCTCCGTTGTTAAATGAAGGTTGTTTTACACTATTCATCTCCCCACTTTGGAGGGAGATAAAGTTACCCAAACAGCCTTATAAAAGATAATTGTGACACTTTATACATGAAGGATATGCAAGTGGATACTTTTGTCAAATTTGGGGATTTCATTGTCTAAAAATATGAAGGGTAGCCTTGAGTCAAAAACGGTTCAAAAAGTCGAGCGTAACTTTCATTCAAGAACAGAGGGAGTAGTATTTTTTTTTTTTTTGTTTTTTTGGCTTATTCTTACTAGCTAGTCTATACAGACATAATTTGGTGGATGCACCCCCTCTTAATTGGTCACTGTGTGTCTTACTCCATGGAGAGACTATATCCAAAGGCTAAAGTGTACTGAAAGTCGTATAGGGTGCTTTTTTTGGGTAAGAGAGCAGGAAGCGCTTGGAGATTATGTTAGTCACCGGGTGGTAATAATAGGATCCACTATTCTTGTACTATGTTAACTTTAATATGAGGAAGCACATTAAATGAGGTAGGTAGCACAGTTAAAACTTATGGGAAGCTAACGCTTACAACCTTGTTTAAAACTTATGAGGTAGGTAGCACAGTTAAAACTTATGGGAAGCTAACGCTTACAACCTTGTTTAAAATTTTTCAGCTAACAACCACCTCGAACAGGGAAGTCGCCTTGTGCTTTCCTTAATGTATGATTTAGGCCATAAAGTTCCCCTCTGTGTTTTTCAAGTAAACATTGTACTAATGGATGTTCGCACTCGTTTTTCATCTTATGACTAATCAACTTCAAGAGGGGTTGAAAACTCCTTACGAAGAGAAAAACTCTCGCAATATCTGTTTCTCAACTCATGAGGCTCAAATTCAAAAAATGCTTGAAGAAACTACAAAATACATGTTCCTTAATCCACATATTATTGAAAAAGAAAATAATAAAATTAAATAATAAATAGAGATTATTACCTCAGTGATAGCAGTAAAAACAGAGTTGATAGCCTGAGATCCAGCCTTCCAAGTACCCAATCCAACGGCTGGTATTTTGTGGCCACTCACCAGTGGGAAATACTCCATTTCTTGTTCAATCTGAGCCATTCTTTTCTTCTTCTAAATAAACTACAACTCTTTTGTTGTTCTCTCTCTCTCTCTCTCAATACTACAACAACAACAACAAAACTACAAATTAGAGTATTGCTTCAAATCCTCACAATACTTTGGTCATTTATAGTTAGTTCCTTACACTAATGATCTGTTACTGTATTTATAGACCCACTAATAAGTTCTGCCTTTATACGCCTCAAAAAAAAAAGTTCTGCCTTTATTTGTTGTTCTAAATGTTTCTTTTTTCTTCTCAAAATAGAATATTTATGGGGTACGTGGTGGCAGTCGGCTCTTCTTCCACTTACTCTTCTAGGAAAGTATTTTTTTATAGTAAAAAAAAGTATGAAAATGTAGGCAAAGATGACTTTGGTAAGCTAGGAAATGCAGACAAGTAAGCTAGCTCATGTGTGTCACCAAGCCAAGCTTGCGCTATATAATCACACCACGTGCTCAAGCTTTCTAAGAGACATTTGTTGGCTAACTAAGGCCCTGTTCAGGGTGGTTGCCAGTTGCCAATTGCCAATTTTTTGTTTTGAAAATTTTTCGATTCTTTGTAGAAATTTAATTTAAAGTCGAATTTTTTTTTCTTATAATTCCCTGCTTAATTTTGAAACTGACAATAGAAAATTTGAAACCAAAAAGAAGGGTTTCCAAAAACTGGTTTTGAGTTTTCAAAAAAACTGAAAACTGGCAACTGGAAACCACCTCAAACAGGGTCTAAAGTTTGTGTTAAAGAACCCAAAATGTGTTTGGCCCACTGGTAACAAGCTTGACTTATACACTAAGTCACGGGTTCAAATCTTTTACGGAGCACCTACATGAATTTAGTCGTGGAATACCCGAGACCTTGTGTTATGAGGTGCCCGTTAGCCACGCCCAATGAGGAAGAAAGTTTCTCATTGCCCACACCAAAAAAGTTTATGTGAAAGAACCATAAAGCTCTTGGTTTGGATGGTTCCTTTATATGGTATTAGAGCAGTAAGAAACGAGAGGTCCTGAGTTCAAATTATAATTAACTGGGCCTCTAATTATTAATTTAAACTTTTGATTGGGATGGTTCCTTTAGAGTTACAAATTATTGATGTGAATGAACCAATACGACCATGGTACACCCATCAAGTTGTTAAACTCTCAAATAATTCCTAAATCGTTTATAGTAAATTCTATATAATCAAACTAATTTTTCAACTGTTTCAAGTCATTCACACTCTTGAAATAACTCATAAATTATTTAAAGTAGTTTTTAAACTGCTCAAAGTCGCTCCTATTTTGGTATTTGCATACCTCTATAACTTCTAAGTCTCTTAATCTTTTGGTCAAGTTGTTTCTCAACATTAGTTTTACAAATCTGAAACTACTTTATGTCTCATCTTTAGCTCTAAGGAAATATAACATAATTTAGTGGGAACAATCACAAAAATAACCTATCTACGTATTAGAGGTAAGGTTGTTGCGTACATTTAGACCTCCCCAAATCCTACCCTCGGTGGGACTAATTACTGGGTCATTTGTTGTTGTTGTTGTTATAGTGGGAATGATGCATGAGCATCAAGAAGAATATTATTTTATTAATTAAGAGTCTTATTATTTGTTTCCTAGTTTAGTTTTGAGTCATTATAGTAAGATATTTTAACAGGTTTTTAGGAAAGTTGATCTTTTAGGAATATTATCTTTTAGGAAGGTTATCTTATTTAGGTTTCTTAATTCTAGTTAGTCTAGGACTTGGAAAGTTTCCTAAAGTCTATTTAGTTTCTTTTTCTGCAAGTTATTTTATTTTCCCTATAAATAGGACCCATTGTACACATTGAATAGATGGCGAGTTGATTAATGAAATCGAGAATTATTCTCAAAAGTTCTCTTTGTGAGTTCTTAAACAGGTTTAAGTTTTCTTTGTGAGTTCTTAAATCTTTGTTTGCCTTTGTGGCTTACACCCCATAATTCCCTCATTGTCTTTGTGAGTTGAGAGAATTAGACCCTTGTGTGATCCCTAACCGTGTGGCCTAACCTGAGTTAGAGGTTAGACAAGTTATCGCTTTTATCCCATAAACCCAAAAATCAAAAAAAAAAAAAAAAAACAAGTCTTTTTATTTTTCCGCTGCATCCAAGCATATTTATATGCATCAGGGAACAATCAACAACAAACGTTATGTAATATCTTTTCCCACTGCTACTCGCATATGGTTCTTAAAATCTCCTATGCCGCCATGAACTAATTGGAAGTTAGATTGTCTCATGATTTAATAAAAGGGTTTCTTAGATAATTTAGCTTCATCACACGCCTCACACTTAGCTAAATTTTTTAAAACATTATCCATAATGCTCTATAAATGACTCCACATTTGCTTAAAATCATTCTTAAATTGTTTAAGATTACCCTCAAGTTGAATCTTGTCAGTATCGGACAGATATACAAGAAACAAGATCAAGACAATTGGACCCCAAATGACCAAATGAGTATTTTTAATGACCACAAGTGGATAATTTGGTATATAAAAAATCTTCGGTGACGTATAGGTATTTAAAATGAACGCCGCCAACCAATATGGTATTTTTAAATGCAATATATATGTCATACTCCTCCAAAAATACGACATAATATAGAATTTCAGTATTTGTTTCATTTAAAACGTATTTATATGCCATATAATTGTATTTTATCTTGTATTCTGTAGGGTATTTCCCCAAATTAATATGGGTATTTAAAATGAACACCGCCAAAAAATCTCCGGTGACGTATAGGTAATTAAAATGGACATCGCCAACCAATATGGGGAAATACCCTACAAAATACGAGATAAAATACAATTATATGGCATATAAATATGTTTTAATTGAAACAAATACCGAGATTCTATATTACGCCTTACTTTTGGGGGTATATGACACCTATTGCATTTTAAAATACCATATTGGTTGCTGGTGTTCATTTTAAATACCTATATGTCACCAGAGATTTTTTATATACCAAATTGTCCACTTGTGGTCATTAAAAATACCCATTTGGTCATTTGGGGGACAATTGGAAGTATTAGAGAAGTAAAAAAATTTAAAGGGTAAAGGTGACACACAAAATTTAACGTGGAAACATGAGAAATAGGAGAAAAACCACGAACGACAATAAATTTACTATAGAGTAGAGTACAAGAAAACCCTCAAACAAACGAGAAATTACAAGAGCTAAACTCTCAACTCACCAAAATAAAGCTCTATCAAATAAAATAGTGAATAAACAAAATAACAATTTTGTGGATGATCTTCAAAGGTGTAGAGTAATTCTTTATATAGCCAATGTGATGATCAATTTTATTAGGAATAGGAGTCTTGATTGCTTGGGAAATGAGCAATTAAAACAGTTCAAGCAAAAACCAAAAGGATCACCCGCAAACGCAGCATTGAAAGGGCTTGAAAACAGCTCGTAATGGGCCGCTCGCCCGGGCGGTGATGCGAGCAGCAGCATCGTGTTTGCTGGAGCCTATGCACAGGCGTGCATCTTGAATGCACGTCCGTGCACCTACTGTAGCTTCACCAAATCAACGATTGAGGTTGGAACGAGCTGGGAAGCGGTGAGAACAATCCGAGCACGAGAATAACACCTTGAAAGCTGAGTGTGGATCACTAACAAGCCCTAAGATGAATCAAAGACACCAATCATGAGGTGTTTGGGGCATAAACTCCTAACAACTCTCTTTATTTTGTAATTCAAAGATTCCTTCTTTCTATCTACTTTCTGAAAAACTAAAATCTAAGTGGAATCTCTATATAAATGAAAAGGAAAACTACTATATATATAGTTGTAATGATAATTGGGTGATGAGATGTTGCGTGGGAATCAACCACAATTAAGCATTAAGCCATTTGAGACTCTTACTGTCTTACACTCATTCACCTACATTGTTTTATGACAATTATATACATGACAATTATATTTTGACAAGATTTAAGCATCAATTTTCACTCTGAAAATATATATACAATTAAGGTTGCATTTGGTTGGGTGGAAAATATTTTAATATTTTACTAGAAAATAATATTCCATTTTTCCCCCTTTTGGTTTTCTAAAACAAAGGAAAAAGGGAAAACCATTTTCCTTGGGCAGAAGAAAATGTTTATTTCTTGAATCGCCGGAAGATGATTAACCATGATTAGAGGGGCAAAGCTATGAGAACAACAAAGCATTCGGTTCTTCTATTTTCAAAGGAAGCTTCGTTCTTTTTCAATACTTTCTCTCTCTAGTTCATCTCCCTCTCTTTTCCTCCCTAAATTGTCTCTTTCTCCGTCCTCTACATCTCCAAGTAGGTGGGTTTCTGATCATACATTAAAAGAACATGTTCACGTAAATTTTCTCTTTGATCCAAGCAACAAAGGGAAATTGACATTAGAATGGGATTTTTCTCCGAACCAAACACAGCCAAAATAACGAATTTAGTTAAAGAAATAACAATTTAGTTAAATGAATGTAGCCATAAGATATAATAGACAACTTTTTACCATGAAAAATATAGAAATCAAAACTATAGTAGTAACATCTATTTGTTCACTTCTATAAATTTAGAACTGAACACACTACTCAACTTGGTGGCTTTTTGTCACCACGGCAGCAACACTCATTTGCATAATGTGGCCCCACTCCACAAAAAGTAGTGTATATCACAATGCCCGCATCTTCACACATCTTCTTACATTCATCTTGATACTTGCATTTCCCTACAAATATGCAGTGATCCCACAGGGATTGATCTACCCCTACAAAATTGTGGACATGTTAATTAAACAACTAATTAGCTGTAACAATAATAGCATCATCAGTGAGATTGTCAAACACAAAAAGGAAAGGGTAAAACGTATTTATTTTAAAAAATAAAAGGTAAGAAATGCCTACATTATCCCAATCGATTCAATCTTGGAGGAGGCCAGTTTAATGGCCTGATCTAGTTGTACACACAACACAACCCCCTACCCTATTCCGACACAAGTACTGAATCAAAGAAACACGTACACATTCAACCAAAAATTTAGAATGAACAAAAAAAAAAAAAAAATCATACAAAATCTAGAATTGAAGAAAATAGCAGAAAGCATGTTTTGAAAAGAAATTCTACTATGAGGCCAGGTCAATTTTGTGTTGAAATTCTACAAGAGAAATATAAGGGTTTGCAAGGGAGATATTGAAGAGAGAGTGGAAAAGTAAAGGTGAGAGATAATAATAATAAGGATTGTTTCTTTAACACGTGTATGCAAATAGAAACAATGGGTTGACTTTGCATTTTGCGGTCTTATGAGTATCTAAGCCAAACCTGATAGGGCCACCAATAAGGTAAGGAAATACAGACTCGTTATTGAACTTGTGAATTTTTTTTTTATATAGGAAAGAAAGCAAAGGCACGACTCCTACCCAAACAAATAGAATCTTGATTAAGAAGTTATATGTAAATAAAAGGTAAAGAAATAGTAAAATAAACACCATTTTTAATTCTAACAACTCAACAATAGGTTAAAAACATATCTATGATTTTTATTGACACTATTATACAATACTAACACTTTTCTTATTAAAAAAAAATAAAGAAAATAAAAGGAAGGGGCATTAGATTGAAGATATGAAAGTGATTGGAAGAAATGAAATACCTATACTGGTTTCGGCAAAAGCAACTGAAACGATGACAAGAAATACTAATAGATGTTGTGATGATGCCATTTTCTTCTTCCTTGTTTTTATTTGTTCCTACTTGTCTATATGCTTTCATCTCTTTATATACAAAAGGCCATTTCTTTGTTATTTTAACAATTGTTTCCTGTAATTAATATCTCAGATAAATTATACTATACTCGTAGATATAATTTTTGGCTTCTCATAGTAACAAATAAAAAAAACATCATAAAAAATATGATAATGAATCATTACATTGCATGTGCGCCCCCGATTATTGACATTTCTAATTAAATCTGATTTCATCCTCCTATGAGCTGTCTATCAGATATTACCACCATTATTTGTTTCTAAAACTGAAAATTATTTGACAATATTTAGCAATAATTAGAGTCTTAAACTCCTAACATATGGCTCAAGTCCTCTAAGACAACAAATGACTTAAGTAAATCCAGAATTGCAGCCCCTCATATTCACGAGGAAAAAAAGAAGATAAAAGGAAACATAAGCTTAAGTGGTATTCAAACATGGTTAGTTGCATACGGTAAATTCTATGTGAACCAATACCACCATGTTATAATGCATTTTGTGGAGACACAAAAACGGGGTGAATTGGGTCGACTCTTTTTAGCGTATTTTTGCAATCTCGTTGTCAGGGATCAACTTTGGGCGTTGTTCCTGTTTGTTTCCGATCCTATGATAAAATATGAACGTGAACATGCAAGTAATAGAGAAATCAAGATAATGGATTTTTAGCGTGGAAAACCACCTAACGCTCAATTCGAATGCAAAAACCATGATCTACTTATCTGTTGGCTTTGACACCTAGTTCAGTAGTTCTTCTCATTCATTGAGCCAAACTTTTGAACAAGGCTTACCTCTAAGCCTAACTACAACGCCCAACAAACTCTTGTCGCCAAAACACTCACAAGAAATTACCTCTAGCTTTGATCCTTCACCACAAGCTAACTCAAGCTTGGTACAAGTACAAGAATTAACTCTGAGCCTACATACAACTATAGACAACCCACAGGTGTCGCCATAATAGTCCTCCCCCCACCCGAGGTTGAATGTGATAACCTACTTGAAAATGATGAACCTCCAAGAGTAAGAGAAAACGGGAATATAAAACCTAGAACTCTCGTTTTGACAAGGTAGCCCATCTCACAAGCTTTCCAAATTAATAAACGGATCCCAACTGGAGCTGCAGAGCAGAAGTTGTGAAAGTTTGAATTTTTTGGCTCAAAATCGAGCTCAAGATGGCTCAATGGGTCCACAACCCGACTTGCAACCCACAGGTAAAAGCCCAAATGCCAACTCGAAAGACTCCCCACGTGCAAAATACAGACAGGCACCTAAAATGGCCTATGTCCCAGGTAGAGCATTGATACTACTGTGCCTTTACGCGTAGCGCTGAGACTGTGCATCAATCACAGAGGCTCAGTGCCAGAGCGCTGAGCTCAACGGCGAACCGCTGAGACTGAGTAATGTATATAAATATGCTTGGATGCAACGGAAAAATAAAAGACTTGTCTTTTTGTGATTTTTGGATTTAAGGAATAAGAACCGATAACTTGTCTAACCTCTAACTCAGGCAAGGTCACATCTCACATGGTTAGGGATCACACAAAGTCTAATTCACTCAAATTCACTGAGACATAATTGAGAGAATTATGGAATGTAAGCCACAAAGGCAAACAAAGATTTAGGAATTCACAAAGAAAACTTACCCGGTCAAGAACTCACAAAGTGAATTTGAGAAAACTCTCAATTTTCATTAATCAACTCGTCATATGGAATAAACGATTACATGACCCTATTTGTAGGGAAAATGAAGTAGCTTGCAGAAAAAGAAACTAAACAGTACTAGGAAACTTCCAAGTTATAAACTAACTAGAACTAGGAAACTTAAATAAGATGACCTTCATAAAAGATAAACTTTCCTAAAAAGACTCCTAAAATATCTCTACTATAATGATTCCAAAATAAACTAGGAAACAAATAGTAAGACTCCTAACTTAAATAAAATAATTGCCGATGCTCATGCATGCATCAAACTCCACCTCTTGAAAAAGATTCGTCCTCAAATCTTAGTGATCTCGCCTCCAAGTGAATCAAGTGACCAACTGACCACCTGGATCAAAGACAAAATTTTGGAACCAAGCATCTTTACACAAAGTTCGTTGGTGAATATACTTCTAGAGCATGAGTTTCACTTATGCGCACAACACTGATCTTGTATGTCCTTGCTAAGTTTCTTTGATCCCAACCTTTCCAGAAATAGTTCTGTTATGTCTCGCCAAAAAGACATAGTAAAATTAGCATGTTCCATAAAATGGTGCTCAGTGATTTTCTTAGGCTAGTTAACAAGGTCATTACAAATGAGGTTTTCTTGTATAGCCTCATTTAATTGCATATCTTTTAAGGCTTCAATAGTGATGTCCTCAACTTCATCTTCTTCATTAAGCGCAACCACAACCTTAGTCACATAATCAAGAAATACTTGTTGATTTTCAAGATTGACCCTTTCTTTATTTTCTTTGTAAGCAACATCCATGGTATCTTTCTCAATTTTCATCTTAGGTTTAGGAGTACTCTCAACCTTATAATGCAAAGGTGTTAACCTAACTCTTCCACCCGTGTAAGGCAAAACATATTTATTGTGGACTTTGTCATGAATCGCTCACTTATAATTAATCTATTGTGTACCAAGGAACATGTGACACTCTTCCACAGGAATTACATCACAAGACCTATACCATAGCATGTCCTAGTGGAAAAGGGAATAATAACTCTCCTAGTTACCTCGACATAACCTTCCTTGTTTGACCATCGTAACTTGTCTGGAGAATAATGCGTCAAGGTCTTCAAACCAAGCTTTACCATGTAAGTCGACGGAAGATTCATGTAAAAACCTATCACGTTGACTTACCAAACACCTTACATCATGTGCAAAACCCCGAATCACAAATTTGAGCAACTACAATTGTAGATGTGAACAAATCATTATCCATTACTATTTCTCTTGAAAATAATAACTCTTGGATCACTTGAAATTTAGGAAAATCTCAAGGCCAGCTCAGATACCAATTTGATGGATATAAAGTTGTTCTGATACCAATTTGATGCGTACAAGGACTTTTTTTTTTGTGATTTTTGGATTTATAGGATAAAAATGATAACATGTCCAACCTCTAACTCAGACTATGTTACACGGTCAGGAATCAAAGAAGGGTCTAATTCACTCAAATTCACTAAGTCAATGAGAGAATTATGGGATGTAAGTCACAAAGGCAAAGGAAGATTTAATAACTAACAAAGAAAACTTAAATCCAATCAAGAACTCACAAAGAGAATTTTTGAGTACCTCTCGATTTTTATTAATCAACTCACTCTTATAAAATACACAATTACATGGCCCTATTTTATAGGGAAAATGAAATAGCTTGCATAAAAAGAAACTAAACAGAATTAGAAAACTTTCTAAATCCTAAACTAATAACAAGAATTAGAAACTTAAATAAGATGGCATTTGTAAAAGATAATATATCTAAAAGACAAACTTTTCGAAAAAGACTCCTAAAATGTCTCTATTATAATAGCTCCAAAATAAACTAGGAAACAAATAATAAGACTCCTAATTAAATAAAAAAAATTCGATACTTATGCATCATTGAGCGCCAGATCACTCATCCCAGCGGCTAACCGCTGAGCTCAAAGCTCAAGGGGCGCGTGTCAGACCCCTGATGTCCTGAAAGTCTTAATGATGAAGGCTTATAGTTTATAAATACTCTTGATCTCCTTCATTCAAGGGGACTAGAATTTTGGAAAATCTGAGAGAGCTTGAGAAACAATTAGCAAGTGATTAGTGAGAGAATTCTAGTGAAATAAATCAATTCTTGAGAGAGTTTTTCATCATCTCCATTACACAAGCCACCTTCCACCACCACAATCACCACAAAATCCACCACAAAACACTTCATTAAACACATTCATAAACACAAACTCTTCGACACAAACCCCTAAATCACCTTAATCAAATCCCATCCTAATCATCAACTTGGGATCTCAAGTTTGATGAGGAAGCTCATACAAGGAGGTTCCGATTCAAGGTAACTATCCTGAGGGCAATCTATCATCGATTTTGCTTTCTAATCTCTTTATTCCATTACTTTCATTATAATGATCATCTCTACTTGTATTGGGTGTTTTGACATGTGATTTTGATCATGATTAGCATCTATATAATCTCCATCATGTAGCTTGTTGGCCTATTCTTGTTTGTTTAATGATCTAAATAAAATTAGCATGAAAATGAATCTCATGTTCACTTGGCTAAATTCTCATCTAGATTAAGTGAATAATGGTTAATTAGTTCACTGTTTGCAATAGCATACAACTTGCCTAAATATGTCCTAAATGGGGTCGATGCACCAATCACTTGTGATTCACACATTGACCTCGTTCATGAACATGTGCTTTAGATGAGACCGATTCATTCAATTGGCCTTGTTTCTGTGAACCCAAAGTGACCACCAATATTTCTTGTGCACAACCAACTTAACAAAATGTAAAAGGGCTATAACAATTGAATGCTTATCATGCAAATGTTTTGACAAAAGTTTTGATCCATTTGAGTAGAGGTCGTTGTCACCAACGGGCTAGTTGGCCTCCAACTAGTACCTACAGCCCTGAACTCAAATATCTTTGGACATTTAAAGTCACTTTCCCAAACGCAAATGGCCTGCAAATCGACGTTAACGTGACATTTTCTAAATGTTTGTGTTATCGCCTTTTCAAAATGGTTCTGTATTTGCCTAAAATATGTTGGCGACTTCCTTTACTCCACACGTGCTTGAACATACACCCCTTCACCTAAAATTGAACAAAAGAGAAAATGAGCAAAAGACATGGCAAAGAAAAGGCAAATGCAAAAGATAAATGGCAATCATGCAAAAATGTTAGCAAATGAAATGCGAAAATGGGCCTTTGACGAGATTTCTCCTTCGAGTGTGAGAGGGCTGATCCTAGTTCTTACAACAACCTACATCATAACTCTTGTTGGCACAAAGGAACTTTAGACTCACTCTTGTGTGCTTCACCTCCTTGTTACTCCACACAATATTGTGTATTTTCCCAACCAAGCTAACTCTAACTTGAACTTTTTTCTACTTAACAAGCTGCCTCTAGCTTGATACAAGCTCCAAAGAACCCTAATAATACAACATTTGAATGCATCTAAGAAAGCAGATGAAAGGTTACAAAGAAATAAACTAAGTGCCAAGATTCGTTTGAGACAGGAACAAGATAGGGAAAAGGGTATGATATTTTACTCTCTCAAATATACAAAAACAGTTTTGAGCAAGAGAGAGGAATTGGCTTTTAATTGAAAACTTTTGTAATGAAAAATGTGTTGGCACTCTTTAGAAAATTCAGTTTTCATATCTTCCATTTTATAGAAGAGGCTTGCTAGTTTAGGTTTTATAGCAGAGAGAATGAATAGGGTAACTTACTCATCAAAAACCCAAGAGTCAATTTGATAGAGCAATCTAGTACACCATAGATAAAGAAGGTAAGGATATTTTGGCTAGAGAAAGGATGAGGTGTGAGATCTAATCACATCTTTCTCTTAACCCCCAAAGGTAGAGTGTGCACATAGAGAGAGAAGAGAGAGATACAAATATGGTGTTCAACCCTATCAAACTACGCGCATATTCGTGATCCATTTTACATGTGGATATTAGTAAAGGCGTGATGTTTGGCGTGCTGATCCCATATGTATTGCTCTTCCGATCTACTTGCTTGACGTTAGGTTTTTATTTGAACCACATCCTTTGGTTTCAATATGTGCATGTTTCTTGGTATGTGGTCAAAAGTTTACATCTAAAGTAATTGTTTAGATACGAAAACCGAATATGACTAAAATAATGTTAATTGAAGATAACAACTCAAATTCATCATTTATACAAATTTCCTAAATAAAATACTTCATGGATTATAATCCGACAATACAACACAAAACATGAATAATAATAAATTCATAAGTTATTAGATTTATACAACCTCTAATCCTATTCGTCGATGTCTCACTTTTTATACCTTACTGTCTCGTAGCAAGAAAAAATACTACTCCCTCTGTCCCTAATTAAAAGTGTCACTTCGTAATCCGCAACTCACATCCATGGGAGTTGCGGATTACGAAACGACACTTTTAATTAGGGACGGAGGGAGTATATCGTCACCAATTGTTTACAAAATATACCAATTTGATCATTCAGAGATCCATGTACTCAAACTTGACAAAAACAATACACTTACGAGTTACAACCCCCTACTCCTAGTTCACCTCAAAAAAAAAAAAAAAAAAAAAAATGTTTTTACAGTTCTTAAGTCAAAACATTTGTCCGGGTTGTGAAACTTGCACATCATCATATTTATAGCACACAATGAATTGAATTAGGAATTCTTATTACAATTCCTCTTCATTTCCTACTCTTCTCTCTCTCTCCTCCTCCATCATTCATCCCGGTGACCCCTCTTCCCCTCCCTTTCCTCCGGGGGTCGCCTTCCCAAAATCCCACCTCAAAAAAACCAAAAAAAACCCACCAAAAAAATCCCAAAAATAAAAAATCCCACAAAAAAAAATTCAATTTTTCCAGAAGTTGAAGGAACAAAGCTTGAGTTTTCAACAATGGCGTCGGACATGGCTACCGCAGCAGCAGCAGATCCGGAGGGGATCGACGGAGTTCGTATGACATGGAACTCATGGCCGAAAACAAAAGTAGATGCAAGCAAGTGCGTGATCCCAATCGCGGCCTCAATTTCTCCGATCCGATCACATCCCGATATCCCCACGCTCCCTTACGCGCCGCTTCGCTGCAAGACTTGCGTGGCGGCTCTCAACCCCTTTTGCCGCGTGGATTTCACCGCCAAGATCTGGATCTGCGTTTTGTGTTACCAGCGCAACCATTTCCCGCCTCATTACGCTGGAATCTCCGAATCCAATGTCCCTGCTGAGCTTTACCCACAATACACAACCCTCCAATACTCTCTCTCATCCGCCATTGAAGCTACCCACCAAGCTCCGAAGCAACCACCGGTTTATCTGTTTGTTCTAGATACTTGTATGATTGAGGAGGAGATGGGGTTTGTTAAATCGGCGTTGAATCGGGCGATCGTTTCGCTACCCGAAAATGCGCTTGTTGGGTTGATTTCGTATGGGACGCAGGTGCATGTTCATGAGTTGGGGTTTGCTGATATGATGAGTAAAGTTTATATCTTTAGGGGGTCTAAGGAGATTACCAAGGAACAGGTGTTGGATCAGCTTGGATTGGGAAGTACTGGGAGGAGGGCTGGCGGCCCGGGTGCGGTTGGGCCGGGTGGCGTTGGGTTTCCGAAGGCCGGGCAGCCTGTTGCTCAGAATGGGTACCCCAATTCGGGTGTTAATCGGTTCTTGTTGCCTGCGGCAGATTGTGAATTTACCCTCAGTGCGGTGAGTTCTTGACTTTGGGGGTGTATAATTTTGCATGGTGTTGTTGCATTGGTGCTTGGATTTGTGGTTTCTGATTTGGGGAGGAGGGTTTCCCCAATGTAGGTTGTTGAATTTCGGTATTTTCTTTGTGTGTATGGCCTCATTGTTGGTTAATTTCGCTGTTGAATGTTGATGCTGGAATTTGGTCAATTTTGCTACTGAATTGATGCTAGATTTGGGTCAATTGGGGTGTGATCAATTGGGATTGTGGCTTTGTGGGGATTTTCTAGTGTGGGGTTAAGGGTGGTTTTTTGGATGTCGGAGTTTTTGCATATTTTGCTGGAGAAAATGTTGAATCTTGATATATTTTTGGATATGGTGAGTTGGGATTTGGGGGGTTTGCTAATGTAGGGTCTTTGGGATATGTCGTGTTTAATATTTTTTTTGGGAAAGCTGATTGATGTAGTGAATTTTGTAATATCTGTTGTGGGTTTCTGGTGCACCAAGTTTGACCTTTTGAGTTTAAGTAGAATTATATTGTAAACTGTGTTGTGGCTGTGTGATTTGTAGTTACTGGACGAGCTACAATCGGATCAATGGCCTGTTCCACCTGGTAGTAGGGCATTGCGTTGCACAGGCGTGGCATTGAGTGTTGCAGCAGGATTACTTGGAGCTTGTTCGTCGGGAACTGGTGCTAGGATTATTGCTTTGGTCGGTGGTCCTTGCACAGAAGGGCCAGGAACGGTATGTTTGCTCTGTGATTTGCCCAAACATCATTCACTTAGTTGTATCTCATTAACAAAGTTGATGACAATGAATGTACTTCTGTAACTGCCTATTGATTTTCATGTCATCCTTAAATTATTGAGTATATACCCCAGTGGAGCGAAGCTTACTTATGTATAGGATGCATGTTCCATGAGAATTTTAGGCTTCTTCGGCCTACACACTCCCAGTAGTTATGTTGAAGTAATTAT